>JARJDV010002585.1:0-12711 GCA_030264675.1 Anaulacaspis nigra
CCTAGATGCTATATTATGGTTCAAATACATTTATTGTTTTGTTTTTAAATATGGCGAAATAAGTAAAAATAGTTATTTATGTTTAATGAAAATTTCGGAATTTAACTAAAAGCTATTTGTTTATCCACCATACATTTTGCTAGAATCATAGGAGATTATTGTTTTATGTTTTCTGATAAATAACAAAACCACTAGTTTAGGAAAAAGGAATGATACCAAATATGAAATTTTATTTGAATACTTTTTGGTATTTTAAAAATAATTGTTATACATTCGGAAATTTTATTAATTTGCTCAATTATAAGTAATTGACTGTTATCAACTTGTAGTACATTAATTTATTTAATTTCTTTAATTTTGCTCCAGTCACGCAATTGCACTTACCCCACTCCACTATAATTAACTTTATCAATTCATCATCATCTAATATTTAAGCTTTACATCTCTCGCACTTTTTCACATATAATATAAAATTGTCCAAAGTATACAAAAGCAGCTGCTTTACTGTACGCATACTTGAATCAATATTTGCATGAATAATGGGATAATAAATTTGTACGCCGCATGCGTAATTTATAGCCGCAAACTTTATCTCGCCAGTGTAAAAAATACACCTAATACATGAATAAACCTACCCCAAGTATTATTCCCTTATTCGTTTTTTTATTACTGCTCAAACAGTCGTAAAATTTGCCGCCCACTCATTATCCTATTAAGAATATTGGAAACTGAAAAAAAAATGGCGAAAAGTATGTCAAACACACGTTCTCCGGAAAGAAAGATCTATTGCCGCCTCCGTGCTCAGCGGCGGCACACTAATACCCACTCTAATCCTACCCCCATCGTTGCGCACGACGCAAATAAATAATGTTTAAATGCACAGCGCCGCGGCGCGCGTCGGTGTAAAGTTATTGTATGACAAGCGAAGAGGGCGCGTTCCGGAAAATCCCCAAAATGTGCGTACGACGACCGCAAAACACGTACAAACCTGCGTGTGTTTATTTCAAAGCAAGGATAAAAACGTTTTTGTCGCCCGTCCAACTGGATAAAGATAAGTCAATCCGCTTTGACGTAGGTCAGAAATACAATTCGTCCTTCCAGGATAACTACAACAATTCCCTTCGAGAATGTGCGCTAAATTATAATCACGGTATTAATTAAAATTCGTGAAATGTTCATCGATATAAATGCCGAAACGAAAATTTCGGAAAATGAGCTTTTCAAGAAGGATAACATGTCACGATCGGGAGGGATGAATGGACGCGTAGCAAATGCTCATTAATTAATCCATGACACACCACCATGCTGAGGGCTTGCTGACTAATTACATTTATGAATTAACACCGCCGACGGTATTGGGGGGTGGCAGTTGACAGGCACGCGTGCAGAACCTGTTTTTCACCCGTGGAAAAATTCATTCACGCTGCAAGCTTTTCATTTTCCAAAACGCGGCCGCCGGCGGTGGCGCATTGTGCTAATCAAGCTTTTTAACTGCACCCATCGGAGCCATATTAATATAACATATTATTCAGCCGCGCATTGTACTACTCCAGACGGGGGCGGCAAACGAATGACAATAATAATAAAAAAGATATGCGTGTGCGTCCATTGTTCGTTCAGCTCCACCACGTCGCTTGCAATGTCATAAATTACAACATTTAAAATTTGTTGCAAATCAATGGGGAGTAGAGGGTGGGTTTTCATTTTTCATCCCTTGTAATGCATTAAAATATTGAACAATATCAATTAAGCATTAATTATTACATTTATGCGTGTTTTGCATTGAAATTGGAAGTAGGTAATAATTGTGTAATTGATGTACAAACACATAAAGTAGCAATAATTATTCTACGCGCAATAAGCGGACGAATCAAAAACATTTAAATAATTCGAATGCGCATTGCGTGCCATGCATTCGAAACGAATTGGAATTGCGAGCAATGACACACAGCGTAAAAAAATTCCTATGCTGCTACCGCCACCGATGATGAAAACACCACCGCCCCTCAACCCCTTCGCGCGCACACAGGGATGTGGTTGTTAGTCATGCCGATTGATACCGTTTTGATTGTGAAATTGCGCGCGTTGTGTGCGATTGCGTGACTAAAATAAATTTTCAATAATACCGAAGCCATTATTTCGCATAACGAATTTTGTAATAAATTCCACTATGACAGGCATTACTAATATTTTATTATATGATCCACCGTGCCTGCCAGAGCTTTAACCGAAATAGAGCGACCGGGGGGGTGGCGAATTATATTTATCGGCATCTATAAATACCTTCAACTCGTACGAGAATATTATACCTACCCCCGTGGATTTGATGAAAAATAAAACAACGCACGTGTTTGCAAATGTGCCAAAGTCGGATTTATCATTATTATTGTCACAACAATCGGTTAACATGCGGGGATGATTGCGCTCAAGTTTTTCGCGCATGCGGTTATATCAGCGTGTGATTTGTTTAATCCCGAAGGATGGCTGTGTCTTTCGCGCCGGAGGCAACTTAAGCTCACGTATTTGCTTATCTACGAAATGCGCACAGTGTGCTCGAATAGCGGAAATGCTAATTTCGAAATGGATTGTGAATTTTATGCATAAATTGCAAAATTGTGTGTCGCGTCGCGTATGGATTTATGAAAAATGTAATTGTAAATTACAAAAGTCCAAAGTGACATTGCGTTACGTGTGCGCAAGGCAAGCGTCGCGACGAAGAAGGATGCGGTCCGTACGTGACTTTTATATCATTCACAAGACACGGCAACGTCGCATACGATATGATACTGTGATATGAGATATCTCGTATGGCATATATATGGATACACTGTGTCACAACGCGATGATGGCGACACTGGCATGTGCCAGAAATCTATTTTAACACGTTGCCTTCCTTCTTCTCCAGGGTATTCGCAAAGAAGCCCGGCAAAAGAAGACGGAGCAGAAGAAGAAGAAGAGTGTCGTCAAGTGACTCCCTCAAGCCGCGTTTGTTTGCTTGCTTCCTTGGCCGTTGTGGGTTTTCCTCCTTGAGTGACACATTGCCGCGTGGAATACGTAATCTTCTACCACCCCCGCCATTACCATCTGAATGTGGTGTGATACATGTGTGTAACACCAAAAAATATACCCACTTGGATAATACCTAAACGTACACACGTCCTTTTGCCTGCCAAGCCAAACGGATGCTTTTCATATCCGTTTCCGGGTGCGATAAACTAATCAAAATATTAGTATATACAATGAAACAAAAATGAACTACTTAGTTGTAGTAAGATAAAAGCATGAATAAATTTTCATTTAACGCGCGCAGAAAAAGATAGCGTGAGAGATATTAAAACGTGAATTTACAACCAAACCAGCAATTAATTTCCTGCAGAAAGCGCGGAAAAAATAGAGCGCTCAAGTGCCGTTTATTAAATCCACAGCACACTGCTACACATTTTTCATTCGCGCATAGTTTTTTGTCGGCGAGCGCGCGCAGAGAACAAATTAGAATTTTTGCATGCACGGCGTCTAATTGCTTCGAGTTACTTATGATGCGCACCGTCGGATGCATGTATCAGCATCTAATTGCGATATCTGGAGCAAGCGTGAACAAACGACGGGAAGAACGGCGATGAGAAACGCAAGCTTAATACCGGGAATTAGCGTTGCCTATTCAAATGTATGCATCGAGCCAGCCCGACAAGCGTGGAGGCGGTATTTTCGCACGCCGTTGATCCTCGACGAACAAACGCGTGTACCTACAGTAAGACAATGCGCGCACGAATGCAGTTCGCGTGTGAAATGTGCGCGCCGCGCAGCTGTAAAATGAGCTTTAAACTTTCGCAAGCCGGAAAAGTTGGCCACCGCCGACGCTGCCGCTGCCGCTCGCCGGCAAAGACGAGGATCCCTCGGAAATCGATTCCGCTACTTTGTCAGAGCGCGTATCACGTGCGAATTCATTTCAATGTTGCATATGTGAACATTCTCTCGTTGTAATCGGAAAACTTTGATGTGCAAAAACCGGAAAACATGGAATGAAAACTTAGTTGGAAATTTTTATGTATTTTTTCGCAAATAATAGTCATAAAAATAACAATAGATCTTCATTATTGTTTTATGAATTTTCCGGCTTTTTCGATCGAACTTTAAAGGGGTGGGTTTCTAAAAATATTTTATCCTGTCTTGTTCATCTTGTAAGAAGCACCTTTAAGCAATACATCATGCATTGTATGGCTCATATGTTCATCGTCCGACATTGCACATTGGGTTCCCGTGGGAAGAGCAACAAAAGCTCGTGGAATCCAGGCCGAAGCAATAAGTTGAAACCGGAATGGAGCAAGTGCATATTAATAATCTATCATTTCCGCTTTTATGGCCCATTTCGAAGCGCACCGCGGCGCAAGTCCAAGAATACTAAAACTTTATCTCTTTTCGGTGATGGCGGCGGCGCGTTTTTGCATTTGCATTGTTCAGTGCGTGCACGCGGGCGGGCGGCAAACGCAAAGAAGCAAAAATAAAAATAAATATATAACATGCATTCGCACGGGCGCCACGTACGAAACAAAACTTTTTTATGGCGGCCTCCACCGCCGCCACCGCCTCCCCGGCCCCATACTCCGCGAAGGATATACAACCGCAGCGCATCCGGTGGCACCACACTGAATGTAAAACAGTCCGGTGAGTGAGTGGATCATGTCAGTCCGTCAGGCAGCGGCAGCGCACATTTTATTTAATGAAACTCGAATAAAAAACGAGCGCCAATAAAAACCACGTCCGAAAACCGTGTAAGGGGTTGTATTATTTTTTCGGCCGCATTTTGTGGCCGACGAATGAAACTCGCCCGATGAAAATGTCAATTCAATAAATGCGAAATCAAAAATTGTGCGCGTGACGCAGCGAGATTTGTTTACCAAATATTTTGACCCCGTTGATTTTAGTGGATGCGCCTCTCATAGTGGCGTGCAATGATAAATAGATAATGGACAATAAAAATGTTTGAATGATAGCTTTAATTATTCACTTAGTGCGCGCGCAAAATGCGTCAAACCGATGCAAAAAGCGCGACAGGAATGGAATGGTTATGACTATTGGACGTGCTGATTAAACCCATTAAACGCAAAATAATCATGTGATTTTACACGCCGCCATTAACGCACGTGACACAAAAATGGAAATAAACGCGAATGTGTCATGAAAACTTGTTGGTGATTTTGGTGTTAAACAAAACATCATCGCATTGGTGTCAAAACCATCCTCCAAGCATTGATCAAAGTTCATTTGCTTGTGTGCGCAGGAAGCCAGTTTAGTTCCTAAACTTGGGAAGACGACATAGTTTGCTTTAAATTTCAATCGGTGCACAGCAAAGTCAGCGATCCAACGCAAGAAACTTGTTCATTAAGACATTGATTTATCTACTTTGCGCATGCATATTGTATTGCCCTTCTTGGGAGTTTATTTTTCAATATTCAATTCCGGAAATGCAAAATGAATTTATTGAAAATGACGCAAAATGCATTTCCGACATAACGCCGAATAATAATAACAATAATTGATGGTAAAAAGTGGATGTGGCGCGTGTGCATTTGACAAACGCGAAACGTTTGGAAAATGTTAACAACTAAATGTGTCAAACGCACCCTTGCATTGCGCAAAGCATTTCCATCAATGTGAAGTGCAAGGGATGTACGCGCAACTGCATTTAAATATCCAAACTAAACGAATTACGCTAGTTACGCACGAATAATTGTTATCATACGAAAGGACGAATGTGTAATCGAATGCTTTGTGTTCGTTGTTCGTTGTTCATCTGAACGATGAACAAACGCATTGATAATGAGTGTAATCAACGATTGAATCTATGAGGGTGTAATTAGTCTTTTCAAGCATCGACTGCCACCGCCGCTGCTGCCACTCAGCTTCGAGCGAGATTAAAAATACGCGCCGCCAAAGCAACGCAAAGAGTTTGCTTATTAAAAGGAGCGTCTTGTTAGTTTTGCTTGAAAGGAATATTGCGCGGACGATGGTAGCAACTTGTCGCTGATGGCGAATTGTGCCAGCGTTTGCCCGTGTGAGATGAAATGAAAATGAACCGAGTACAAAAAACTCAACGTGATGCAAGAAAAGGGAAAATTGAAGAGATAAAAAGTGGTGAATTGAATGGGCTTGAGAAAAAAGTGTAAAATTCTTTGTAAGTTTAATAAAGATTCTTTATTTTCTACTGCTTAATGACTTAATTTTCTTTGTGGCAATAATAGTTTCCAAGTTTTAGAAAAACTCCAAATCGTGAAATAATCAAACAAACGAAAAGAGAAGAGCAATGAAGGAAAAGTTGTTTATTTTAAAAAGACGTTTCCGGGAGAACCTCGTAGATTATTTGAAGTTTGTTGTAAAGACTCCCAAGTGCTCCACTTCGGCAACAACGTTCAGCAGAGTTGGCGAATGTATAAGGGAAGAAAGCGTAATTTATGGTGAAATTTCGCCCTACACCCAAATGTGAGACTTATCTCAGTGTGTGCTGTTGTGTTAAGATTTGTTATGTGCATTTGTAATGTATAATGACGATCGACTTCCCATTCGGTGGCTTTTCGCGCGTTTCCACCCCCCTACGAGCGAACGTTAGCGGTGGCGGCGACGATAGCTCCGCCGCAACGCTTAAAGTTCACCGCAGTGCTTCCTTTATTTCCGCTTACATAATCGATGATTTTTAAATTTATTACACGCGATTTCTTCCTTTTTCCCCTCTTCGCTTTTATTTTACGCTCTTGATGCAATGATCAATTATAATGCGGCGCTGAAAAGGCTGCGATAAGAATCATTTTTTTCAGTCAAGTGTCGCTTTCCGCCCTAATGTGAGAAAAAACTTATTTCATTAGTTTTGTTCCTTTTCGGTTTTATACGGATGCGTCTTTTGTTTGGCTATTTTTATCGATGGAGGCGGCAGCGACGGCATTGGCGAATTGGCTGCTGTAACATAGCGCAAACATTTTTCGCCGTTGGCGCGCCGCCACTGATGCGCGATATATCTTCGGACATAAATCATCCGGCGAAGTGAACCGCCACCGCGACAACGCATCACGCGCGAGAGAGCGAAAACGGAGGCGGCTATTTATCATTGAACGTTGATATTTCGCGCTTGAAGTTTTTGGGTCATTGTGCACGGCGGCAGCGGCGTCGGCGGCGGCGAAAACTACAGATTTATTTTATGTAGTGCAAAGATGAGTGCTCGATATTCGTTCGCTGGCTGCGTCGAACGCAATTTTCTGAAAAAAATTCCACCGCAGTCGCGCGCCACCGTAAATTGACAAACGCGTTCGGGAAATAAAAAATAAACAGCGGCGCCGGAGCGCAACACTGTCGAAATTGCACTACTCGGCTCTGGTGGCGGCAGCTTTTATTAAGTTAGGTCATGTTTGGCGGGGGTGGTTGTTGATGTTGCTGGCAGGGGAGAGGGGTGTGCGCGTGTAAGAAGGGAATTAGTTTTGCATAATGATTGCGCATTAATAAAGAGCCACGCACCATGCATACATATCCCACTTTTCGGTTGTATACACAATTCCAACATCATTTAACCCTTAAATCTATCGAAAATTATCATATCCAAAGAAAGCATGATCCCCACTTAAGGGATGAACCCAATTAAAGCACAAATTCATTCCATTTTTGTGCGAATAATCGACTAATAAACAAAGTAATGAAATCGAGTGTCGAAACTCACTGATTGCTAATTGTGAATGCGAGTTAGATGGTTGACTGAATATGCGCGCGTTGTGCGCAATCCCAAATAGAGTATTCATATATTGAAATTACACTCGACGCTTGTCATCATAACACGCTCGCGTACGGCGAGTGCGAAGCTAACTTTATAATCACTGTTGCGCTCGACCGCCGCCCCCGTGACTGACTGCGCGCCGCCGCCGCCGACAATCATAAAGCTAACAAATAATGCACGAGCGCATTAACTGCCCCGGCCGTCGAGCCGAGTAATCAAATGCCTTCCATTATGTGAACGTCACTCACTCGTGTGGCGGCAGCAAAGGCGTGCACATAATAATTCGACTTCGCATGCAAACATCGACATTGTACAACTACGACTGTTGGAGGCGGCAATAGGCTGTCTCTACATTGTACAAATAGATACAGCAAGCAGCCAACTAATCAAACTTGCCGCCAACGATGATATTACTCATTAACATCGAAATTACCTGCGTATTTGAAATAATTCCAAACCAATCGGATTAGATTTAAAGTTTGCTGAAGAAAGTTTGGGCTGCGAATAAGTTTCTGAAAGTGGTGGGAATGTGTGGATGACGTCGAAAGATGGAGGCGGTGAGTTGAGGCGGTAATAAAGTGCAGGCCAATATATTTATGCCCGCAGCCAATGTCGTGATCTATTGTCGACAAAACTCGCGCGCAAACTTTTTCTTTGCGCGCAAATTTATTGAAAATTACCAGCATCAGCATCGAACGCAATTGGCGCACTGAATCTCAATTTCCTCGCTTGGATCACTGCAAGGCGCAAAAGGAAAAGTGCATTTTCATAAGCACCGCGTCGCGCTTCATCGTTAATGCATGCGCATAAAGTTGGCGAAATCGGTTTCACGATCTTAATACTGTTGTTGTATTAATGTATGCGCATCTTTTACGAGTTCATGCAGTCGCTTGCAGCGCGTTGCATCGCAGTGCGCTTTATTGCAAATAATAAAAAGAAAATGAATGCGACAATGCGCCATAGCATCTTAATATGCTTCTCGTTTCTTCGCCGCCTCCTCGTGCTCGCCGTGTGTTGCATTTCCAATTGCAAATTGCCGTCTTAAATAAACGAGACGCCTTAGCACCTCAGCGTGCAAATAGAACAAAAATCCTCCGAACGATTGAAATTCGTCCAATGCAAAGTGGCATCTCAATCGATTGCTTATTTCGGCGTGAAAATTGCGAATGCATTAAAGAAATACCGACCCGCATTTTTGAAGTTTAAATCGAGGAAAAACAAATCAGCCATTTATTCCGCAAGGATGAGTGCGGCTCTCTCTCTGAGTCGCTGGCGGTTCATGCAAAGTTTGCAGATAACGCTTGACTGTGTACCGTAATGTGCACTCGGGAGGAACGCGATGAGTGATGAGCGGCTGGCGGTGTGCACACTGTCGCCGCCACCGCCACTACTAACGCGATGCCTCAAAATATGCGAGGAGCGGCAGCAACGGAGAGATCAAATCGGCGGCGAACGACACGGATCGATGCATACATAAGTCCCACTCGAAGCCTCGTTTGCGCCGTTTGCTGCCCTCCAGAGGGAAAAACTTTGGCGTTTGCAATCCGCGCGCAACTTTGAGACCAATATTAATAGAGCCGCAATCATCACCCGAAGGCCTCGTTTACAATTTCCATGTCATTTCTTGTGTCTCCAAATTTGTGTCATCTTTCAATAAGTTATTTGACCTATATTATATTAAATTCCCCTCATTCCAGGAGAATTGATTATTTTTGTCATTAATTTTTCAGGATGCTTTAAATATCCAAAATTTCGGATATTTTCAGTCTATTAAAATCCAAAATTCTTTAGGGTGAAATAGCTTTCCAGTGACATATCTATGGTGATAAACTGGTCGGCGTGCTGGCATTGTTTATAGCTCGACGGGAACGAGGCAATGGTCTTCAACATTTCATCCAAGGCGCGCGTGAATGGATGGTTTCCGGGGCGCGAGCGGAACACGTGCTCCGATAACGTATTGCCTCATCGAGCGCGCCCAGCTATCCAGTGTTTGCTCAATAAAAAACCGCTCAGAACGGGAGTGCTATCAAAAACCTCTCCTGGACTGGGAAGAGTGCACACATACGCTAGTCGAGTGCCCATTCCACCGTTGTCACCGTGCTCGCAATTAGAAAGAAACCTTTCTCAACACATTGTATTTAGTGTTTCGTAAGTAAGTAGGTGTAACCGCGTGCACTTTTACTTCTCAACCGCCCCCCGAAAGCTTTTATTTATTGAAGAAAATTCAGGCGATTAATTAATATGAGACTTGGCACGTTTTGTGGATGGTAGCACGTCAACAAAGTGACCACAAGTCGAGCGGGTCGTTAAAGTTGAGCAAGTGAACGAGACGCGTGAAGAATACACGAGATGGTCGAGCATCCTGCATCCAATGAAAGAGCGTATTGCTTTCTGCTCGGTTTGCTGGTTCCTTTTTCCTTCGTCTCCTCTGGCCGCTGCACGCTGCAAATCCCGAGCAGCTGCGCTTGTGTGTGATAAGCGAGGAAGTAATTTGAGAGCAAATTCTTCCTGTCAAGCGACGACGTCGTTGAGACAACGGTCACTTTAAACGAGCGCGCGAACTAAAGCTCAAGGTGCAACGCGAAGAATACAAAGAACGAAGGAACGAACGAAGGAGGAAGCTTCATTCCATCCGTCCGCTCCTGACGTAAGGAAGGTGCACACAAGATGCCTTCTTGGCGGGCGTCCGGCGCGCGGAATTGGGATGACATTTCGAGGGTTTTTACCCGAGTTGCGCGACCTGCAACTCTAGCATCGAGGATTACAGCTCAAGTGTGGTGCTGCCGCCGCCTCTCTGGAGCGCCGCGACGCTGATGATCATCACAAGGATCGATTTCCCAGTGGCACTTTTGCCCGAATGAGCAGCGCACTCTTTATGTGCTTGTTATTCTATCCGTGATATTCGAAGTGGCCACTTAATGTATTTTATGGCTCCAATATCAGGTTGCATCCATCTAAACAGTAAAATATGAATGCTTGCGTCAATTTTATATGATCATGACTTTTTAACGCCGCCTCCGCGCGCCGGGAGCAATGTAGCTTAAATCTTGCAATAACATTTTTCCTATTCGAGCGCCTCGTACTTCATTCGCTTTTTTGTACGTCGGCGGCGGTGGCGGCGTCTTCTTCGACATAGCTTGAACGCGAGTATGTGTAGTTGGCATTCCTTTGCGCCAACATCGGGTGTGCGTCTCGAACGCGCTGAAGAATGGCTCTCGTCAATCACTGACCCTCCATGCGAGGCTGGAACGAGCGCTGCATACTTCATGGGCCATTGCCTCTCTGCTCCTCTTCTTCCTTCAGGACGTCTATGCGTGATGGAGCGTGCCATGCACCCGCGCTACGCGTTCCCCGAAAAAGTGGCTGCTTCTGAATGACATTCGTTCATTTCAACGGCAATGTGTTTCGCGATGCATTCGCGAATAGACAGCGACAATTCAGGCTGAAAAAAGAACTGAAAATTTCAATGCTGAAAATTCCTTCTCTTGCATTGCCTGATTATGCCATCCATCACAATCACCCGCACGCGTCATTGCTAGTTTCAGTCATTCCTGCACATGCGCCTCTAGCCGAAGAACAATTCTGTCAAATTATTATCGAAATATTATCATTTTTCATCGCCGCCATCAGACGGCGAATGTTGCCCGGCGTTACACATTCTCTCGCCACCCCTTTTACCCGTGACAAGCGTATGTGTGAACCCTGGAGATCGGAGGCCAACCACTCACAAATCAACGTGATTAATTCCTATGGTAATGGACAAAAACGTGCACTCCGACCATACGTCACGAAAATTGTTCACCGCAAAAGACAAAAAACGAATTCCATTATACTAAAAACTAGAAAGCGTTAGTACTCAATGCTGTGGCAATTTGGAAATTACAAATATCGATCGATATGGTTCTAATAAGATGCCAGCGAACGTCGCACATAATAATGATTTGGTGCACCGCAAAAGGGATCGGATTGAGATTTTCAATTAATAAGCAACCGAACTGAACGCGCGCAGATGTTACACACACGCTCTTCAAAATACATAATGGGGAATGAGAGAACCGGAGATGAAATAATACAGAAGCAGATGCAGGCAGCGACGACGTAATGGAAGATATTGGGCGGCAGCGGTGGCGGTGGCGGTGGCGAGGAAAGTGGGACGTCGCGTACGAGCAACTCTCTGACCCTTTTGCGGCGAATTAGCACGCGCCGAGAATTAGAAACCATTAAATTGTTATGTTCTGCTGCATCTTTATTACATTTACCTTTTGTATGGTCGTGGGACGCAATGGAAGAGTTCGCCGAGCACCTCAGGGTTCTACATTTACCCAACTACCGCCGTCGGGGGCAGTGCGTTAGATACAAGCATTTTGCGTTATGTTGTCGGCAGTCTTCTCATCTGCCCCAGATATCCCAGGCCTGCCTCATTGTCCTCACGTTCATTTAGATGACATGTTTTCAGACCTTTTCCTCAGGCGCGCGCCCACAAAATGCAGATTTACTTGATTCACTGTTAATCTCAAACAAATTGTTGCAAGTTTACTTGGGACTTTACTTGTTCTTTGGATACACCAAAAAATATGAGTTGCTCGGCATAATGCGAGAATTTTAATACAAGACCAACATCATTTGAATATTAAATGCAGTAATGCGTAGAAATGAGTTTTTCACCTAATCCTGAAATTTTAATTTAGGACTTGAGGGTGGATATCACCACTTTAAAGATACACCACAATAATAGCTGTGCAGGTTTTTAGGGACAGTTTTTCGAGTACATTAACAAGCTTTAAACTTGTGGTCAAGTGGGTAAGTGCACCTAAGGGGCAAGTGCATTAATACCATGTAATTAATATAATAAACAAGAAAAAATGGAAAATCTAAAATATAGTAATATATTAAAACTTAATGTAGTATCGGGGAAAACCCAACGATTAGTGTTAAGTATAGGTAATTAAGCTAGGTTA
>JARJDV010002593.1:0-50695 GCA_030264675.1 Anaulacaspis nigra
AACCGCTAAATATTCTGCAATGGTAAAGTGTTTTGTGATTGTCTTTCAGCGTCGAGATTGGCGAATCGGTTCGCGGCGAAGATGTTTATATCGTACAATCAGGCAGCGGCGAAATCAACGACAACCTAATGGAACTTCTGATCATGATAAATGCCTGCAAAATTGCTTCTGCGAGCAGAGTGACCGCTGTCATCCCATGCTTCCCATATGCTAGACAAGACAAGAAGGACAAAGTGAGTATTTAACTGCAAACTAGTTTATTTGAAAATGATAAAAAAGTGTGTTGGCCCTGAAATCGCATAACACGAGGTTTTGTCGCTTGTTGAGAGCGTTTTTATTGCCTGACACTCTTCAGATCTACCTGCTATGCCTCCACGTGATCCGGGTTTGTTTCTTCTAAGCATTGTAATATTTTCTTTGTAAATAGTCCACAAATTTACCTGAATACGGCCGTATATTTATTAGCGAGTATTTGCTAGATACGTATCAGTAAGATTAGTTTACCCGCCTGTTTATGTAATTCGAACTTAATTTTACAAACTTATCTGCTTATACTTGGTTAGAATGACCTGCTGGCACTTGACAGAAATAATTCAATTGGAATAAGCACTTGCAAACTTACATAAATAATATTACAATAATTGGGGTATTTATTTAAGAAATACCAATTCTTTACGAGTGTTAGATATTTAAAGGTTACTTCAATTCCTATTAAAGAAGATGTACATACATGGTTCATTTCGATTTTATACCAATTTTGTAGGGTGAGGGTGCTAAAGACCAACTACAAAAGTGGAAATCTAACGAATGGAAATTCAGGGTAAATTACAAAATACTTTTTAAAAGCATTTTTATTCTAGTTTTAAATATAAATAACGTAAACATACTTCATGTTGCTGAATGCCGAATCAAGAACTCATTAATATATTTTGTCATTGCCTTAATAGGATGTCAAATATGGAACTAGCGAATTGCGCAAATAAATTAAAAACACACGGCCGCTTTGTTGAAGGGGTTTGATGGTAATAAAATCGCTTCATTATTGATTATCAGTGCTGTGAAAAATGATGTGTGAGAATATGCAGTTAAATTTTGCTCTGTTGTGTTCAAGCTGTGAACGTGTCGTACTTTATCGAGAAGGTGTGCTTCTTTTACGTTGTTTGCATTAATGTCTAACCTTATCGTTGTTGCTTTTATAATTGGTGATAGTTGCTGGGTCAATCCGTAAGGTTAAAGTTTTATTTGCGTAATATTTGACTTATCTTTTGTGCTTTCGTCAGCGATTGTTTACTGCTTCCTATTACATACTAGCAACATTTCGTATTAATGATAAACAAACCATTCATTCACTTATTAATTACATCGATACTAACTGATATCTATATCTTTTATCTGTTAACTATTTAATAATTTTATGCCGCTAACATATTGTGTTTCTGTAAATGTAATTGTGGCCTAATTAATGTCAATTTGTTATTTTAGCACATAGAATTAAACTGCCTCTCCTCTTATCAACTGATATTATATGTATCATTATGTTTTTCGCAGAGCCGTGCTCCAATCTCTGCCAAATTAGTTGCCAACATGCTGTCGGTGGCTGGCGCAGATCATATCATTACTATGGATTTGCATGCATCCCAGATTCAGGGCTTCTTCGACATACCGGTGGACAATCTGTATGCTGAACCAGCTGTCCTGAAATGGATTAAGGAAAATATCACCGATTGGCGTAACAGTATTATTGTCTCGCCAGATGCTGGCGGCGCAAAGCGTGTTACTTCAATTGCAGACAGATTAAACGTAGAATTCGCATTAATTCACAAAGAACGTAAGAAGGCTAATGAAGTTGCGTCCATGGTGTTGGTCGGTGACGTAAAGGATCGAGTGGCGATCCTTGTCGATGACATGGCTGATACCTGTGGTACTATTTGCCATGCTGCTGAAAAACTTATGGAGGCTGGTGCCACAAAAGTTTATGCAATTCTGACGCATGGCATCTTTTCGGGACCTGCCATTTCGCGCATTAATGCCGCGTGTTTTGAGGCTGTTGTTGTTACAAATACCATTCCACAAGATGGACATATGAAGGAGTGCTCGAAAGTCCAGGTACGATTTGTTTATATAATGGATCATTGTCAGTAATAATATTGATTTCCATTTCAGTGCATTGATGTGTCTATGATGTTTGCTGAAGCTGTTAGGCGAACGCACAACGGTGAATCAGTTTCATACCTCTTCTCTAATGTTCCTTATTGAACAACAGATGCAACAATCCACAATACAGGAATTAAAGTAGGAAAGTGCTACACCTACATAATGAACATATTAGTCTAATGCAAAATTTCAAACAAATTTCTGAATCGACTTCTCGACGATTAATAACTAGTGGAAGTCATTCGCAATAACTCAATAAGTGATTGTATACACTGATATATAGTAATAACAATTATATACAGATAATTGATTTTGAATTAGCGATTCCAAGAGTAATCAATTCGCATTCACTGATGGAACCACGATATAGTGAAATTATTTTATACTGCAAATGTTACATATTTGTATATATTTCGATATACAATATATACTAATTTGTATATATTTACAAATATGATTAAATCAACTTTATAATGCCATTGTATATTTTATAAAATTGAGATAGTAGTGCGTTCCATCAACTCGCTTTGTTGGTTTGTTTTCAAACAAATTTTTTATTTAGAACGTTGTACATTTTATACACTTGTTTATTGCTTACTGAAATTTATTTTGCAGAACTGGAGTAGGATCGGTTTAATATCAATGAGTAAACAATTTCGTAGATACGATGCGACGCATATCTGTTGCCATATAATTTAATGTTCTGTTGATTCTGTTGTTGTGATAATTAAATGGTTGATTGAAGAGAAGGCAAATAGTACAATCATTGTTTTTGATTAAAAATTATTAACTCTATATTTTCGCTGGTAAAGCGGCTTTCATGACATTGAATTGAGTTTTATGCTCTTTATTGTTGAACCAGTTACCAAGCATTTGGTTTGTCGGTAAGTAAAACGCTTCGAAGTTCATATATGAGATTCTCTAAGCGTTCTAATCGCTCTTCTGTTATCGTCATTTGCACTTGCTGATCGCCCGTGCCATTTTGTCGTTGTCTGCGCATTTCTTTTACTAATTCTTGAAGTATCGTATTTTGTTTTACTACGTTGCGATGCGCGTCAACATTGCAGTGATCCTTATGGTATTTTTCTATTCTCTTCAGTAAGAGTAGATTCTCATTTTTAAAATTATTATTCGCTTCCGTCAGTTTGTTGCACTTTGCGATTGTTGCATTTAACTGCGACTGTGTGTTTAATAATAAAGCTTGTTTTTCAGTAAGCTCTATGTTGCATTTTCGTTTCTGCTCGTTTAATGTGCATATGACTGCGTTTAATTGCATATTATTTTTTTTAAAGAGTACATTTTCGGACGTCAGTGTTTGGGTTTCATTTTTCAATTGCATAAGCTGCGATTTAAGTTTTTCATTCGCGATAGTCGTGGATGCTAATTGACCCTTACACGCATCAAGCGCGGAAAATTGTTGTTGAAGCTGTCTGAACTTATCTTGAAGGAGCAAATTATCCTCTAATGCAAAATCCAATTTTGATTTCAGCTGATTTGCCTACAAGAGTGACTTGAATTAGATTAATATATTTGCATGGTAAATTGTCTAAATATTACATGATCGCTTTCATGCTCAATCTGACAATGCAATTGAACGAGTTCTTCGCGATGTTCAGCATGAGCCTCTTTTACAGCTTGCTCTCGTTCAATTGCCAGTTCATTTTTAGTCTGTTCTAACAGAAGTTGACAATTATCTAGAGCATTTTTATGCTCATTATTCATAAGGGATATTTTAGTTGTTAATTTTTTAATAACTTGGTCGCACTGATCTTTATCTTCTCGGTTCGTGTCTTCGAGTTCGCCATTTTTTTGCTTCAGTTCTTCAATTTGCTTTCTCAAATGTTCGATTTCATGGCACGCCTCGTCTAAATACTCTTTAAGAGTAGTATTCCTCACTGTACATTTCTCATAATCTTCAATCTTTAATTTTAATTGAGTTTCTTGATGCCGAAAATCCTTTTCTAATTTAGACAATTCTTTAAAAATTCGTTCGTAAGATATGGAAGTTGTGTAATTTTCGTCTTTTGCTTGTTGCATATTTACAAATAATAAATGTAAACCAATAACTAAAATATTTAAAAAATATTTTGACGTACTAATAACCAAAGTCCAGTTCTTAAAATTTCAAACATCAAATTGTGGATGACATTTATACGTAAACAACAACGTAGATATGAACAAACAATTCTTGTTTATTGCCTGCAAGCTGTTTCCTCTAATCTTATCAAACTAGAATATATATATTTTACTTTCGTTTGTTTGCCATTGTATTCATAACGTGTTCAAAGAAAGTATTTATACTTCTTATATCAAAGCAATTAATTATTAATAACATTAGAAATGAATGATGACAGATTTTTACCATACAGATCAATAAACAATTACGATAAAGAGGTAAAATTCTATCATCAACGATTAATTATTGGTGTTGGATATACCTTCTACAAAGCGTAAGTTTCTGTGAAATTGAAATTGTTATATACTGAAATCATATGATTTAGGATTATAAAGCAACTTATTGATAGTAACAATGGGAAACTATTGTACTATTCGAAATGTTCGAACAAAAATTTAAAAACTCTTAATAACGCTTTGAAACGGATATGGGACGCAAACAATCGACAAAAGAGATTTTGTATTAATCGAGTAGAACAGACATTCTTCATATATGATGTTATTAGAACATTTAAATTGGGTGAGTTGTTAAGAACTAATTAATATCTTTTAAGCTTATTAGTTTAAGTTACAGACAGATATTGCGAGCAATCATTCGAAATAAATATGGACGAGTTTTTAACTTGCATTAATAATAACACTCTATACTTTATAAACCCATTCGAACCAGCAAATAAACCTCTAAGCATTAAATGTCCATTTCCTTTATCAGGTTACTTCAAGTGGAATCTGAGTGGTAAAATTGTAAGCTTGCTAGCGAGAAATCGAACTGAGATCTATGAATATGAACCAGCTACTAAAAAATATTACGCTTCAAAGTAAAATGTATATATTGTCTACGTATATTATATAATAATTATGATTTTGCAGTTGCGCATGTATGAATTGTTTGATTACAGTTCTTGCTTGGCGAGGAAATTATACTTTGCTTAGTGGATGCTCTAATGGCAGCGTATCTATTTGGGAAAATAGAATCTTCAAGTGGAATATACAATTGAACGATACCCCTGTTCGAGCAATAACTTTTTCAAATGTGCAGCCAAATTACTTTGCAGTTGTGCATGATGATAGTGATCTGTACATTTTTCAATGGCCCATTAAACTCATATGCAATTTTACGAATGCCACTCCGGTAGAAATACTTACGCTTAAAATATACGTCCTAAATATGATTATTTTCAGATTTTGGCCTGGCATCCATGGCAAATTCATTTACTTTGCGGTGTGACCAAGAAAGGTTCTATTGTTATAATTAACGTCTTTAAACGGGTTCCTGATTTTATATTAAATAGTCCAGGAACAGTACATGCAGTAACTTGGAATGAATTATCTGGAGAATTAGTGGTAAATAGGAAAGAATATGAATGTTTATTATAATATAAACTATGTTTTAGGTGAGCAAAACACATAATGATAAAAACCATTTAATAGTGTGTTCAAATAACGACGATGTGGTTGAAAATGTAACATTTCATCGGTCTACAACACCATATTTATTGTGGAGTTTAGATCGCTCAGTTTTATGTAAATTTTAAATTATTTCTATGTAAATTTATTTAATTATTGCTGCATTTTTAGTATCTATTGATGTAAATGGTACAGTGGCTTTATGGAAGTTTTTTGGCGCTTCTAGCAAACTTAAGAAACATACAAAAAAATCAATTTCAATTCACGACTACAATTTCGGCTATTGCGTTCGTTAATTCTTTGTATTGTATTGAATTTTTGCAGGCAAATAATTTTATGCTTCATACTGTAACATTTTATATTTATTTTACAGGAAATTGTATATTATCTAATACCTTTTATTTTGTTAAATATTAAATGTGTTAATACGCTTTGATAAATAAATTAAGTTTGGAAATGAAGCCACAAGAATTCAAATTGCGCGCGAATCATTATGCCAGGCTGTCAGAAATAGTGCAATTTTTCTGAAAGGTGGCAACAGTGTGACTCAAAACATCACAGCAGTTTATGGCAGTGCCATTCAGTGTGATTCTGATTCAGTGTCATTTGGTGTGATTTGGTGCAATTTGGTGTCATTGGGTGTCATTACTACTGTCAAAGCTGGTCAAAGCTAGGCGATGTGAAGTAAATCCAGTGTGTAAGGGAAACATCAAAAAACTATTGTTTTCGTTTCGAATAGGTTAGTATTTATCCCAACTGCTACAGAAATTTATGTGTATAGCACTGAGTTCAACATTCGTGCGTCTCGTAATTTTACGACAATTACGGTGTGATCATCTGACCATTGTTTATCTATGTTCTGGGTAGTGTTTGTATGAATCATCAAGTAAATCAATGTCCTATTGTTAAATTCTAATTGTCAACAAAATATATTTGGCATTAGTAGTTATCCACAATTTTATTGATTTCAGATTGCAGTGTGTTTGACATGGTGACATACCTTTGAAGTTATAGTTTACAAACAACAGTTGAAGTGCATAAAGCCATTCCTTAGGGATTACACAAATATCCATCAAAATGTTGATGAACAGGAAAGATAAGTGTTTGTCATTACACCCTGATTTTTCTTTTGATGAAGCTTGTTTAAATATTTATAACAAGCTTAATGACAATATTACAATTTTTGGACAATATTTGGAATGTGATGGTTGTGATTTTCAACCACTTGGCGAGCTCTTGCCAAGTCAAAATAAATCTATTCTAATTAGCACAAAATATTCACTATCCATGTTTTACAATCATAAGAATGGTGAGATGTGCTCATGGAAACAAGAACTATTGGAACACTACAGATATGGTTGGAATCTCACTGATCATTGTGGTTCATTATATATTATGGAAGAAGCTGATAATGCATATATACGTGAGTTAAAGTTAGAGTAGAGTTATATAGTTGAGTTCTTACAAACAATATTATAGCTATTTTTACCGCATACATCATATTTATGTTCATTGGAACATTATGGTATATGATAAAATGCATCTACAAGTGCACCAGAGATAATATCTTATGGCGAAGATTAATGTTTAATTCATCTGAAATTGAAACTGTATATATTTTATAACATTGTTGCAAATAGATTTAAAAACTGTGTTGTAGGATCTTGGTACTACTGGTGAATCTCAGTTGGTTAATGAACGTGCGCCTATGAAAAAGAATTCAAGCAGAATGAAGTCATTGGACGTCTTTCGTGGATTTTGCATTCTGCTGATGATATTTGTAAACTATGGAGGAGGACAATATTGGTTTTTTAAGCATGTTGCCTGGAATGGGATGACCTTTGCAGATTTACTTTTTCCGTGGTTTAATTGGATTATGGGTTTCTCAATGCATCTTTCATTCAATACTCGTCTTCGACGCGCCATACCTAGGCGACAATTGATCAGCCAAGTTATAAAGCGGTCGATTATACTCATTCTTTTAGGATTGGCATTAAATTCTCATGGACGGGCGCTACCGTTGAGCACATTGCGATTTTTGGGTGTCTTTCAGCGTTTGGGATTATGCTATTTAATCGTTGGATTGTTGGAAAGTATATTGTCTAAACGATCGTTCAATAGAGAAGTATATTTTTAAAAAGGACAATGCAATTATTTGAACGATTAATCATCATATTTCTATAGACTCGCTTGTTCAAATGGATACCCGAAATTATCTATGCGTGGCCACAATGGATCATCATGCTTTTGCTTGTTGCAATTCATACGTTAATAACATTCCTGGTTAATGTTCCCGGATGCGGCAGAGGCTATCTTGGTCCGGGTGGCTTGCATGATCATGGAAAGTATCAAAATTGCACTGGTGGTGTTGCTGGTTACATTGACCGGGTAGTTTTGGGAAAGCATATTTTTAGCGGCGGAACACAGAAAAAGATATATGAAACTACTGTGAGTTTTGATCCGGAAGGACTTCTAGGAACATTAACTGGAGCCTTTCTTGTATTTCTCGGTGTGCATGCTGCACGAATTATGTCCGTGCACTCAACTACCAAGGATAGATTTTGGCGAATGATTGGATATGGTATTTTGGAGGTATAGAATTAGTGGAGCATGTTTCTTAAGATCTAATTTTGTGTTGTTGCATTTCAGTGTCTGATCGGTGCTCTGTTGTGCAACTTCAGCAAGAATGGCGGTTGGATTCCAGTGAACAAGAATCTGTGGTCTTTGTCGTTTGTTTTAGTCTTGAGTGGCTTTGCATCTATAATCTTTGCTACTTTGCATGTGCTCGTCGACGTGTTGCGCAAATGGGGTGGAAGGCCACTTTTTTACGCGGGCATGAATCCATTGGTTCTCTATGTATGTCACATCTTGTTCCAACATACGTTTCCTTTCGCATGGGTACCCGATACGCAAACACATGCTCAATATTTATTCATGAACCTTTGGGGCACAATTATTTGGTTGTGTTTCTCCATCTATTTATATAAGAACGACATATTTATTTCACTGTAAATTTACCGTAAATCTAACTCTTTGAAAATTCAATGCATAATATACTGATGTGATAACACGTTAATTAATACACTTGCACGATTTATCTGCGTTTGTTAATCTTTGACTGCAAGTGCGAAATATTGATTTATTAGATAGTTGATTAGGATTGTATCAAATTATTGAAAATATCTGAAAGGACTGCTAGGTTTATGTATATGATGAACTGATTGGATTGATTTCGATTCGTAAGGATAATGGTTACGTTGTATGTTTATAATAATATTATAAGGACTCCATAAATTTTTATGATGCTTGAACATAGTTGATTATTGCTGAATGATCCATTTTGCCCGATATAACTTCCGCGTTTCAGCTCGTATGCAAATGGGCGTTCGTGTGATTTGCATCGGGAGTGCAATTTGAACAGTTTGTGATTAACTAAATATTGATTTGGTAAAGGCCGCGCGGCACGCACGTTGATGTGCTGGGCGGCAGCACATTAAACTGATAGAAATGGCCGCACAGATGGAATGATTAGACCAGCGGAACATTGGGTGTGTGAGAGTGTAGGGTAGAAGTGAATTTTCAAGCATTGCCGCCCCGATCGTAAGCGGGCCGGAATGAATATGCACGTTTGCCTTGCCGTGTGCCGGGTACACCGGACGGGGACGTCGAGCGGATCGTATTTTAATCGATACGGTGTACCAAATGGGATGTCGTATCGGTCTTAATTAAGTTAAACTGACTGGAATGTCAGATCTGACATTTCCCCGGTACGTTGAGCCGCTCCGTAGGGTGTTTTGCTTACTCATTCACTGAATGCGCAGGACGAAATTCCCGTGGAATTCACCACGGGTATTGAATCCTTATTTATAGCTTTATCATATTCTCATTTTTGATCTTCACTAATATATTTCATTAATTGTACTCATTGATTGGCTATTTTTATACATTTCTCTTGAAAGATAAACGCTCAATCAACAGGTTATTTACTGATGGCAATCGTTATAAAGTTAATTAGGAAAGGTTATTTTTACCTCTTGATAAAACTTTCCAATTTATTTTATTCCAAGGATGGTTGAAATTGCTTCGCTTTTTGTTGGCGCATTATTTGCATTAAATTTAGGCCACCATTGTAAACACATAATTCCGTTCATGTTGTTGCACAGAACCCGGTAATTTATTAATATATTTATTGTATTTATTTATACAGCAGTAATAAAATGACATTAAAATGCGTGCATCTCCGAATAAATTCAACAATGTTTGCCCGCATGTAGTGCATTTGCATTATTTCATGTTTCATGAATATTGTATAAAGTAATAATAGTATGAAATAAAATCAGCAAACATGAATAAAGCAATTTTTATAATAATCCAGGGCAGCCCTAATCTCGTGCATCAGCGTCACGAAAAATGAGCGCTAATTAAAAGGGTAGCGCAAAGATATTTTTGGTACTTTTCAGATGGCTTTCATTGCGTAAATGTGCGCACGTTTCGCTAGGATAAAAAATAGATGTAATAATTTAAGTGAACACTATGTATATGAAAATGTGATACAGTGGCTGCGTTTGGTTCGTTGATAGGAACAGATGAAAATTCCGTAAAATATTACGACTACTATCTAGCGCTGTCACTGCCGTCCCCGGGTATGTTTTGTCGGAATTTGCATTCATGCAAGTCCTCGCTGCTCGTATTTCAACCCGTATATTATTCCACGCTATATTGCGGCCGCCCTGTTTACTTACCTCCCCGTGTGTGTGCATGCATCCAGTTATCCTGCTACGCAGAGAGGAAGACAGGCTGCGGAGGCAGCAAGCACATTGTGCGCCATGCATGCGCTACACACATGCGACGTTACCCGCCCTCATAGCTGTGTGCATGTGTAACACAATGCGTACAATATTCACAATTTACGTTGTCGCTGCTAATGCATTCTTGTTGTTTGCAACCTAAGGACTATTTTACTCATTCGCATTGAATTATAAAAACATAACTAACAGCATTGTTGAATATCTGCATAGGTTTACGTTGAGTGCAGTATCACTAGCAATTTGGTCAGTCTGTGCGCAGCGCGTGAATATCGTTACAGCAGAGTGCGCATTGGACAAAATGCAAAAGGCCTATACGCGAATGAAAGATGCAGCATGTGATTCCTGAAAGAAAGATGCATGGTGTGGCGGCTTGTTCCCCCGGGGGAGCAATACGCGAACATCGCAAACAACGCCAATGTACAGGTGGCTCCTCAATAATGAATTTAGCCGTTCGCTCATTCTTTATTTAGCCGCCCCCAAACTCATACACGTACAAAAACTCTTCGACGCTCAACAATGCTGACGCGACGGAAGCAATATTCCTGCGATGAGCAGCACCCTGCATGTGTTTGCCCTTCTGCACGAGTGTCTCTATCGGGATGCGGACGTATGCGTGCGTTCGTTGCGAAAAAATGAAGCGAAAAGCGCGCGCGCCCCGAATTTTCCCAGTTCGTTTGTGGTGTATATGACCTGGAATTAATTCTAATTTTTTGATGATCAATGCATAAAACTGGCAACTTCAAAAAGTCAGCATTGTATAATTTAATTTAATGCACTTCATTTCGTTAAGCAGACGAATTGCGCTGCCAAACGCGATTTGCGCCCAGCGCCCGGGAATCGCACGGCACTCAGCCGGAAAATGTTTTGCATGATTACGTTTTACAGATCTAATTGATGACACTGCATATTTTTTATTGCGCGCTGTTCGCTTCAACGTTTTATTTTTATTATTGACATTTCACTAGTTGAATTTGCTTTTGACACGAATTACTCGATAATGTACGGTTGCATTATCCCTCGTGCGATAACAAGTGTACAATTTGTTATTATTTGGAGACCAAATCAAACACGTGTCGATACGCAAAAAATCTTAAAGGATAATTGAGTGTGCACTTGTAAGTTAGTCTTGTAAATATTTGACATATTACATACAACATTTTCGCGATGGTCTAGCTTAGAAGGTAGTACAATCTGAATCTTATTGCTAAAGAGGATAATATTGCTATTTATCCTTTAGAACATTTTATTGCGAATAATGCGGATAGAAGTGGTATTGTTGCCGGGATTTGGAGCAAATCTGACTCATGATTTCTGCATATTACGGCGCACGAATTTATTTGGAAACATAAATCCATAAATTTATTAGGCGAAGTGCACGGGCATTGAGATTAGTTTAATTGCTTTACAGCAACCAGAGCATGCGGCTCATAACCACCGGGGCCGACGCTATTATTACTTGGGCTGCGCAATTCTCCGGCGCGCCGGCAATCATACGAATTGTTCCCGGCGTGTTTGGCTAAGTGCGTTGTTGGTGCGCGCACAAGTGCCAGTGTCATCACCATATGTATAATTACTTCATACATAAACAAGCACGCCAGAGGTGGCGGCAGGATTGCCTTAAAGTTTATAGTTGCGCCCGCGTGAAATTTTCGATAAACGCGCATACACATCAGGAACAACAACGGCGACCGCGCCGTAAACGCTTTAATTGAGTTATAAATGGCCGTTTTAATCGTGCCCGTCTTATTTTGGCGCGACACGAACCTTGAGGATTGTCGCAATTGCCCCAGCCATTACGATAATCCGTGCGCATTCAGCGCCGCCAAGCCTGCGGACGGAGGTAAAGCTTGCCGTATTTCCTCACACGCCAGGACGAACGTATAAATGGACATAATTTAACAAATCCCCGCTTGCCAGCGCCGCTTCAAATATCATTCACGACCGGAGGAGCACCCGAATTGTCCATATTCACTCTTCCGCTACTTGTGGCTTTTGGCATTTAACTTATTCCAGTCCGGCGCTAATGCCATTAATAACTCGCTTGATCGCTACAATTGCGTATAATTATAATGCGCTCGAGTTGTGATTGGACTCTTGCGCAGGAAATCATCCCTGCGAGTGTCGACGGGAATAATTCATATGCCGCACGACCTAAATAAATATTTCTTGCGCGCAACCCTCGCGCATTTAATAGATAAATTGTTCGCTTAAATGACTGTTTGAAAACAAGTACTTTGAACTTTATTTTTTATTAAAAGCTTAATATGTACTCGAGCGCAAAGTTGCTGCAATATGCTGAACGGGGCGGAAGAGTGACGGCGGTAAAGTGAGGGTGGTAAAGTGCATTGCGGACCTGTAGAAGGACTAGAAGTAGCTCACGAAGTAGTAGAGAAGAAGAAGAAGAAGAAGAATGATTTAACCGCGACGCGCACTGCTGGGATGATTAGGCAAGTTAAAAAAGTTTCCGACGGCGGGGGTGTGCGTAATGAGTTTACTTACTACTTTACTACTTAACGATCTGTTCAACGCGTCTCGTGGCGAAAGAAAAACGCACGGCCAAAGGAATGAGAAAAGCCAGAGACGCAGACGCCGAAATGTGCGACGCCTCGAGGTGCTGGTCCAAAGTGTAAAACTTGATGCGCCCGTTTTGTTGGAGGCGACGTGCACGCGGTATAAAACTCTTTGCCACTTTGCGTGGAATGAATGTTAAATCAAATGCTGGTGGCGGCGGGCGGGCGCAGCGAAGGAGCAGGCGCGCGCGCGAGATGATTGCGTTATCGGATGCACCACCGACGCCGCCGATAGCGAGGCGAATCAATAATCATAGTAATTCATAGTGTTGTGTGTGAATACATATAATTTTGTAATTTGTCGATGACGTCGCCATCGCCATTGAATTCACCAAGAGCCACTCGAACGTGCAGAACGCCATAAATAACGATAGCAATTGTTCTCGTACGCGCGCGCGCGCTCACAACCAGTGCTTCTAGCCCGAAAGATAGATTCGCTCTCGGCGAGCTTGACAATGCCTTTTGTTCGATTTGCGTGCGCGAAAAGCCGACATATCAAACGATACATTCAATTGAACCGTGTAAGTCGATAATGCACCAGTGCCGGCAATCTCTCAACACAACTAGCGCACAAACATATCGTCGCCGATCATCGCACGCCTAGCATTAGGGGATGCGCATCTAGATAACATTCAAGTCTCGCAAATGGGCAATCCACCAAGTGTTTGAACAATTCGCGCAGAGATTTAATTATATCTCTTCGTGCCCCGCCGGAAATTGGCAACAATCTTTTGGAATAGCAAGGTTTATGCTTCTATTCCATTAAATTACAAGAAAATTTAATTAAGTTTAATGCACAAACATTAAAATCGCATATAAATCAAATGATATTCATTAAGGGATGTTCGTTCGCATTTTGTGCTGGCTACTTTGATTTAAATGCGGATGCAATAAAATAATAGCTGCAAGCGCATAATTATCACCAACCTTGTGAAAACACCATGCATATTATGCATAATAGACATAGACGAATACAATAACGAGCAAATACACTCATTTGCACAGGGCGCACGTACATTGCACGTACAAGTAAACAAACAGGGTGGAAACGTAGTTACAAGTAGATGCTAGACGCGAACCGGTAATTACGGAGATAATTTAATAACAGCAATTGCGCAATGCTCTAACCCACGCAATACCTGCTCGCACAATATAGGTATGTTCAAGTACATACCTACGTAGATATATTTATATAATGTGCAACGAAGGGTTGTTACTTGAATTAATGAACTAAATAAACATTCACGTGCATATTAGCAGCATGAAAAGACTAAACATAAAAAAAGGTTAACGCATTTATTTTATGATTATGCATTAGTGAGATATTTAATTTCCAATTGCCGCATGTTTTTGTCGGTTTTAATGAAAAAATCATTGCAAGCCTCTTGTGTTCGTTCAATTTTCCATTAGCTGCAGCAGTTGTGTGGTCGTTGGCGCTTTTCGAAAAAATATTTCCCCGCGTGTTTTATTCAAAGTTCAAAGTGCACAACATGCGTTTGAATATTAAAATGAATCATAATTAAATAAATTGAAATTTAAATCATCCAAAAGTTTAAAATTTCATTAGACAAAACACTTGTTGTGATTTTAATGCTTTCGTCCTGCCAAAAGCAACATGTAAACTATAACTTTGTAGTGGATAAATGAATAACGCGCAGAATTAATCATAATTTGTAGCATGGTTTTCATAAAGAACAGGATCGCGCAGCGTGTAGGAGATGATTGTTTTACGGGTGTGCCCGTCATCCCCACATCACTTGTCACATATGTGATTCTAGAAGAGAATCCCTCGGGAGCGTCCGGCACTTGATAGCTTTTGGATGCCGAATTGGATCCGACAGTTTCACGGGGAGTTCTAGATTAAATTTTTCATGGTCAGCGAACGCATACACAACGCTATGTACTATCCTTAGCGTTCGTTCGGCCAAGTTTTACGGGCGCCAAAGTTGATTGTTGCATGTAGTTTCGCATTGGTTTATGATGGCGAACGCGCTTGCACAAATGCTGAATCGCCAGGCGTAATAAAATCGACTGTAATGTTGCAAACGGACAGTGCGTGCGCAAATACATACATGCATAATCGTTATCGGCAAATTGCGAGCGTACGCGTTTACAATAATAATTAGGCCAAATTAAGTGGTCAATCAGTGACGGGGCAGTATCTATTTCAATAATGAAATTGCACGTGATTATCGGACCGCGGCTACCAATTTAATTGCAAACGATTGCAAATATGCGTCGGCGAGCGAGCGCGCACAACGCATATTGCAATATTTATAATGGAAATTCACTGGCTCATTTGTTTTGTGGGCTCGTTCATTAGTTCAGCTGTACATCAGCTAATGAATACGCATAATTTCCCCGCCAGACACAAAGGCATTACACGCGCGCGAAATGCAAATAGAATAGAAATCAATGCATGGAACGGATGCAAAGAAGATTGACAAATTGTTATGTCTGACGGAAATGGAATAATCCACGTAGATGCTTTAACTTTGTGCTCTTGTTTATCGCAAATGTGCAACCTATTTTTACAAATTTCATTCGCGTAATACGCGAAGCAGATCGTAAGAGGAAAGTTAGCTGAGGGCGCATAGAGTGCGGGATAAGTGAATTCGGCAAAACGAAATTGCGTTCGACCATGACGATGATGCTGATCATCGGATGTTGGCGCATATAAATTTTTAATATTCCAACGAGCCCGCATTCTAGGTGCGCATAAATTGAAAAGCGGCGCAGACTTTTGAAACTTTGCCATTTCGAATATTATTACTGAAACAGCGGCGCGCCGCGTCCCTCCGTCATTTCATTCCGCCGCTCATCCCATTCAGCGCGCAATACACTGCGGTTCGTTTCAGTAATTTGGCTCGGTGCGCCCGCGCGCGCACAAAAAATGTGTAGCGCACAAAAAGAGGAATACAGCTGAAAAACCGCCGGCCGAATGAGCATCATATCTTCCTGTCGGCCGCGCGGATAGGTAATGCAAGTGCGCTTGTATTGCCGAAATTACATTAGGCCCTCGCGCGCCGCGGCGTGCACACGCCTAACTTTTTGTGTATCTTTCGCTCTCTCTGCCTGTATGCGAGGAATCGACGAAATAGACTTGACGGAGTTCTTTGATGTTGCTGCAGCAAAATTATAAACGCAAGTATATGAAAGACCCTTTTGCCATACCTGCTGGAATATTTTCGTATTCGCATTCCAACGGGTATTAAGTAATGGCTATGAACAGTAACTTTTTTGCGTTGTTGTTTCCAACGGACGACATTTCAGCTGAAAGTTAAAAGATCAAATTATACTGATTTTACTGTATATTTACGCATACATTTTTCGAATGCGTATTCGTAATTTTCCGCGAAGGTCTGTGAACGATTTCATCGAATCATTTCGCTCACATGAGGTCGAAAAGTTCTTTGTTTCCCCAAGAAGAAGTATTGGAAATGTGCCGCTGTTTGGAACTGCACTTTGGGGTTATTTTATTGCTGTATATATTCAAATAGTTTACATTTGGAATGTCCGAAATTAAATTTATTCCTCGTATATTTGCAATAATAAATTTGCGCAATAAATAAACGCACACAGGATTCTTAGTCAGCTAAAGATTGCGGTGTTTTTCCGAGCGCACAAAAGACAATAATATGATGATTAATGCAATAAAAGTGGCTGGAAAATTGCGTCAACATTTAGTATAAGGATGGATGCGTGTGTCTGTGTTTTTGGTTCAGTTCGGTAGCCCCGGATTTGCGATACGAGGCCCTTGAATACTCAAACAAAATTGCATGTCGTATAGATGTGGGCTATTTCGGGGATTTATAGTGATAGCGTTTGCGAGCTAAAGCCGCAATCGGATTCGGTTCGACCTTACTATATTTCGAGCGCAGACGCGCCGCCACCGCCACTTCGGCCGAGCAACACTTGCCGAGCCCCTTGCCTCCGTTGCCGCCGTCGCCGCCCGCACGCTGCTAACTCCTATCACACTTTACGCAAATGAAATTGGGGAAAAATAAGAGATAAAGCGATGAAGCCGCACATTAATTATTTTCAATCCATTTTCAACTGGTTTTCCATCTTGCACACCACGCCACCAGCTGCCTTATCTGACGTGCCGAATATGCCGGCTCCGTTAACCACCAGTAGCGGCAGTCCTCACCCCGCAATATTATATTAATTTTCAATTGGCACCAAGCAAATTGATGGATTTCAATATTCAAATATTTTAATTTCGTTTCATTTCGATTTCAATTAATATTTGACTCTTTCGATAAAAGCTGTTTGCAAATCGTATTTGAAGAATTGTCTAAAGAGTTATAATATATTTTAAAATTGTTTCTAATATCGAGTACTTACCTCTTAAAGCAGCAATTTCTAAAGTGAGATAAGCAGCAATCCAGGGGCGGTGGTGATGATTTGAGATGCATTCGGGGGCGATAAATAATTCTAAGAGGCGCTAAGTAACAAATTGAGTAATATTTTTTTTTGGAAACGGGGGTTGTAGGCCAACAACTTTGGGAATCACTGCCTTAACCTATGATTATTTCTTGGAAGGTTGAAGGAAAATGAAAGGAACAGGTGGGTTTCTTCTGGCAATAGAAATTTTTTAGGTGAGAAATATCAGATTGCTGGAAAATTATAATGACTAAGAGATAATTTGGTTTAATTATATCACGAATCAATAAATTTTCCTAGAATAATATAAACGTAATCATAATTTATATGCTATAAATATGACTGCAAAATATAATAATTTCTAAAATCAATATGCTTTCCGGTTTAATGCGGTGGTAATAATGATTAATATCTTCGTTCATTCTTTGCAAATAAGCGACAAGCGGACGTAATGGACATAAATGAGAAATTGGAGTGAAACTAACATTTAATTATGTTTACGACACGTGTAAAACTTGGAATTTTATATCGTAATGCTACGATTTCGTGCATCGCGAAATCCCTGGGCGAATATGTATTATTGTCATTGCAGCTGAAAATATTACTCGTTTCGTTATTTTATTGTTGTACTTGCAGTACATCCGCACAAATACGTATAATACGGTCGAACAACGAGAAAACTAATTATATATTAATGTTATTACATTCGAACATGAAAATAAAATATTGCCCTGATTGGACAAACAATTCGCACACAATCATTTCATATAATGTAAAGAATTCTGCTTTACTGCACGTTCCGCAATATTATTTATTAATATTGCTCTGAATGCTAATAGAAAATCAATTTTTATACGTATTTATGTATTCGGACTATATTCAATCACAGCAGGACGCCTCTCTCATGTTTATTAATTTTATTTTACTAAACTAGCTGGTCATAATCTGAAAAGGATATGACAATTTTGTGGTTTCCGACTAAAGTTTAGAAATTTTAACAAATAAAAAACGTTGTGGATGTTCTCGTCCTTTTACAAGGATTCGAAAAGTCCTTTTCGTTTTTTAGCGGCGTCCATTGCAAAGGCAATCCGTAGGGCTTAACCCGTGCTGTTGTGTTTGTTTGGCGTTTTTACGGGAAGCGATAGTCTTTTATCTGGTGGATCATGCGGGTCCTTCGAGGCGCGCCAAGGCATTCCCGGACGTGTCCCGGCGCTGCGCCTGCACGCAACTGCAGAAATCATTCAATTGCGTCACGTCTCGTAGGGTTATCGCGCCTGATTTGGAATGCGGAAATGCGCACTGGCGCGGCTTGCCCGTTTCTTATATTGTTTCACGGGCAATGCAATTGGGAATCGCCCTTCTCCTTGATCAATTCCGCAACTCTCTTCCAATGCCATCGAGCGTCTCTTGTGGTTCAACAAAATTTAATATTTAATCAATATTTTACACTTGACAATACTACCAATACGTTGCGTACTATCAACTTGCTCTCTTCTTAACTAAGACAAGAAATACAACAACCACATAGAATATTTATACTTACATGGAATCAGCAGAATCTGAAAATATCTAATATCGTAAAAAGAAGATGAGAAAAGGTGCGGTAATGTATTACGTATTTAAAGGATTCAGATTAAAAATATGTTTATTGCTTTTCAGGGCTAAAAGGTGATTAATAATATTTAATAATCACATAAGAATGATAATTTAAAAATATCATCATGGTATGTATAATATATGTATAATATATGCTCTCTAAATTTTAAAATACATGCATACGCTATATTTAAATAAGTCTAAGTCGTCTAAATTGTTTTGTCTCCTTCTTATCAATCTACCTAAAAATGGTACGGTCGCAGAATAAGTTCTCTCAACTAGTTTTATATGCCAAAAACGCTGTGTGAGTCGGATACAATCAAACGCAAAATTCAGATATCCGGTTCATTCGCATTGCGCCCCTGATTGCAAACCAAAATGAATCGCCTCGTTCCCCTCGTCCAGTCCACAGGTTCTTCTATTATTGCTATACTCGACATGTATGTATGTTTCGCCTCCATTAATTATTGTTGCCTTTTTCTTTATATTGCTTAGAAAGCGCTCCCAATATTACAAGGAAAGTGTATGAGCCATAAGTGTGTGTTCGATTTTTATTAATTAATTATTTGTTTTTTTTTAGTTAATTATTAGCTTTGTTAGCATTGATTTACTTATGAGAATTTGAAAAATCGCGTTTAAAACTTGATCTACTACTTGGTAATTATTAGTCCTTATCAATTAGCATCGTAGTGTATGTAAATCGGCAATATAATTAACTTGTTTCTTCATGATTTTATATTCCTTAATGTTTCTCTTTTTTTAATTATTCCAATTAGTAATTAGAGTTTTCTTTATAAATACTTTTTTGGTGTATATTATTAAGGCTGCGACTAATTATTAGTAATATTCCTTCCTCGCTCATATTCGTTATGATCTAATCAATTGCGTTTTCTTATCGATTCAAAATTTATCCAATACCATAAATAGTTATTATTTGTTATTATTCATTTGAAAAGCCGTTGGAATCGCCTCTAGTGCGCACTCATTTCTCTTCTCATTCTTGTTTTTTCATTCCATTCACGTTCTCACTGTTCTCTTATGTCTAATCCTATGCAAATCCCTAATGCGTTTGATATCACTCTTAAATTTTACCGAAAAATTTGTTTCTCAAAAAACGGTTTTCGAAAATCAAATCAAATATATTCAAATGTATTGCTTCCATGTTTTGGGCTATGCACTCTACTTGTCTGCGTGCAATTTTTGCTACGTTTTCTTAAAACTCGTTTTCTTAAATGCTTTTAGTAGGTAGTAAGTAATTAATGTTAGGTAATAATAGTTTGCACTCTAAAGGTCTCATAATTGTCAATTGTACAAAACGAATAGAATGTCTTTTTCAAGTTATTAAGTTGCAAGGAGGACAAAGTATCGAACGCAAAACAAAATTTATTGTAAATATTTGTCCATACCATTTTCTATCATTTCCCTACTCTACTTTACAGTATTGCTCTGTCATTTCCAAATAGCGACTACAGAAATGTCTCAAGTTCGTGAAATTCCTACTTTGGAGAAGAAAAAGTAAACGCGGTTCTAATCAAACCGTGGAACGAAATATTTCGTTGATGGCCTCGAATTGAAACTGAAATAAACATAAAATATACGAACGATTTTGCCTCGCAAGAGTCGTACCGTTGCCGCCCCCCGTAAAGAAAAAGTGTCAAGTTGATCGGCTGACCGTTATTTGATAGAAATTTTATTAAAAAAGAATGAACGCCTGGCATGTGTCAATTTTCCGCGTTTGGTCTGCGCGCTCTGTTCTTCATGATGGTTTGAGATTCGTTTCGTTTTCACATAGAGTATGCATGTTCATAGCACACGTAAGGAGCTACATTTTTCACCTTCTTCTTTTAAGGTTATATTTTCAATGGCTACTTAGAACGGAATGAATCAATGAGAGAAACATTTCATCTTTACAACTCAATTTACTTTTTTCGCTCTTAAAGTTCTTTGTGCTTTTATTCAAGTTACTTTTTGACGATCGAAAAATGTAACTCCTCGGTGCCATGTGTTTAAAAAGTCGCATATGTTGTTCATGTGTGTAATACATACATATTTATATGATAATAATTATTATTGTGTACGAGTAGTTCATACATCGATTGATTTTTTTAAATATTTTGCATTTGTTTTTCTGTTGCTCAACATATATATACGTACTATACTTGTAGGTTTCATATTTTTAATGGTTGTATGTATAAGGATATCAAAACATCATCACACAAATAAATATGGTTCACAAATACCACAGACAGTAGTTATTTTTTTGTTTTGGTAGTAGGTGTACATATTGTGTAATTAACCGTTGAGTACACTTAATGGATAGCTTTGGCGCGTTCTCAAACATTTAAGGTTTAACATGTACAATTGCTTCATTGTTTCAAAGCTATTGTTTTTGAATGCCTTGCTTGCTGGTTGAGTATTTTGCCACCACATTTACGTCATACGGGTGTTGCTTGCATGGTTACTTGTTAGTGTTAATAAACGACAGTAGGATTCTCTTCGCGCTCCACGATGGTGCTATCTATGCATTTATTTATACAGGACTACGTACTATACGATGAAACTGAAGAACGCTTCCAATATAATAATTATTATACGATTGTATCGTATCTCTCGTCAATAAAACTTTTACGAAATATATATTATACATATATATAAATATATGTACGTTATGTATGTATGTATCACTTTTTTTCATCATATTCATCATGGTACTCGCTCGCTCTTTCTGTCACGCGTTTGTTCTTTTCGCCTCGAAAACAATAACACAAAAGGAATACAAATAACACTTATAGGATACACGTTATGACATCTATATCGCTTGCGCTCTTCTCTCCCGCACTTTGTTTGGGGGTAAAAACTACATTTAGTATTGACTAGGGTTCACGTTAAACATGCTTTCAACATCGGATTGAGTATTTTAGATCAGAGTGAAATTGCAATTAAGCTGTTCTTCTTTGGTTTGTTTGTTTGCATTTTCTCATTGCTCTTACGCTGCTCCAAAAATGTTGCGAAATAATTCGAATTAATGTCGGCTGTTGGCATTTATTAAAGCTCAACTCCATCCCTCATGCACTTGTAAAGAAGAATTGTTGCATTTTTATCCTGCGGAAAATTTAGCTGTACTCTTGTATATAAGTATAATATATGCATATGAAATTATATATTTTTTTGCAATCAAAATTTCTCATTATTCAATACAATGTGAATGCATATAATTCAGTGCATTTTTATAGTTCGTTGTATATTATTGGCCATTTTTGTTTGTTTGTTTATTTATGCGTCCGTGTGCAAACACGTTCGGAATGTTTGTCGCGCGCGCCAGCTCTAAACATTATTCTTACCGCTAATCGCTAATCATTGCTGTCCGCTACAAAAACACAGGGGAGGAAATCTCACTAGAATATCGTTTTACTCGTCAGTGTGTTATATGTGGCTGCTTCATCATCATCATCATCATCTTCATCCTTCATCTAACAGTCTCTATTGGTCTTGTGAAATTGCATTCACGTTTGGAGATCAACAATTTTCGAAACTCAATGCAAAAAACATCCAATTTTTCGATGCAACGAGATTGAGTCAAGTCGAACCTAAGCAAAACCATACGTTTTCTTTTTGTTACTAAAACTAATCACTTTGCATATTAGTGCATTAATTTGAATTGACATTCTTTTGATTCGAAATCAAATCGCAAGTGTTCGTTGCTTGTAATAAATCTTTGATCCAAAATATTAGCCATAGTTTTCTGTGTGTACTTCTCGTCATCCGAATACTACGTACGTATTGAGTTCCTCGTCCTCCGTCGAAACTTATGTAAATTAAGCGTTTAACGTCATATTGCTTTTTATTGCCCAGAATTTCGAAAATACTGCAAACAGCATGTGATCTAGCAGTCTATCTCGTCCTCCTCGTCCGAGTACAGATCGAGGTGCGTCGACGCGCGACGTTTCTCACCGCTGTACGACTTGCACGCCGACTCCTGGTGCTTGCTTAGGTACGATTTGAGCGCGAACGTCTTATTGCAGTTCGGACACGAGTACGTCTTATCGGTGGAGTGCGTCTGCATGTGGGCGCGCAGATTGCTGCGGTCCGCAAACGACTTGCCGCAGTGCGCGCACCCATACGGTTTCTCACCTGTATGGGAGCGCAGATGGCCCTGGAGGAGCCACGGCCGCGAGAACTGCTTACCACACACGCCGCAGCTGTGTGCCAGCTTGTGCGTGAGGACGTGCATCGCGAGCGCTGGCATGCTCACATACGCCTTTCCGCATGTCATGCACTTCTTCGCCGATTGCGAATCGAGGCTGCGATGCGTCTGCTTATGCCGCGACAAGTTGCTGGAGGTCGCGTACTGTTTGCCGCACTCGTTGCAAATGTAGCGCGTCTTTACCGTGGGCGCGGGTTCTCCGGGAATTTTGGGTTTCTTGGACGCTGCTGGCGGCGGTAGAACTCCGTCCATTTCAACGACGGCAAAATACCTCTGTAACGGAAGCAAATAATTATTCATACAATCAGTGAGATCATGCAATATTTAGGGGGAATTACCGTCTTTGCTTTCGAATCATTCGAATTCGTGTCTGTAGATGAAGTTGAGTCAACATTCATATTGTTATTCTCCTCCTTGATGTCGTTGTTGTTATTATTGTTATTGTTGTTGTTGTTATTATTATTGATGTTGTTCTTGTTGTTGTTATTAATATTATTGTTGTTGATATTGTGGTGACTCTTGGTACTCTTGCTGGTTTTATTATGAGTAGTCTTGGCTTCTTTATTATTTTTGTGACTCTTCTTTACGCTGTGTCTCAGCGTACGCCGCAATTTTCGCTTATCTGTTGTAGGTTCAACCTTCATCTCGGTGATGCTACTCGTCGACGTGATGACACTCTTTTCACGAACGGGCGGAACCTCTATCCGTGCGGGCGGTGGGTCCTCGATGATCTCCTCGGTGCATATTTCGGGCGAGGATGCATGCATAATGACGGTACCATTCGGCGTGATCGTCTCAGTCGTTTGCGTTTCGCGATGCTGCGCAAGATGCTCTTCGAGTTGGCGCACCTCCGGCTCGGGTGATAGCGGTAGAATGAGGATGTCTTCGTTGTTGCCCGGCACGATTTCGCCAACTTCGTCCGAAATGCATATCTGTATATTCTCCACGTCCGATGAGCACTCCGATGTTGGCGGCGTGGGCACGGCGGGCACCCCAGCGGTGGGCACCTGCACCACGTAGACGATGGGTGTTTGATAGATGTATTGATTCGCTGGCTGGAAGGCGGCTATGGTCATCGGGTCCGTCGGCGTCGAGATGTATGTGTACGACGGCGATGGCGGACGCTCCTCGTTCGGCGGCACGCCATGATGTATTGTGACTACGCCGGGCGCCTGAAGTGGTGGCAGGCTCTGCGACAGCGATAATAAATCGTGGGCGGCTTCGGTCTCCTCGGCGCTGCGGGTGCGGAAGATTGGTATACCGCCATCATGTTGGACCATCTCTCCGCGGTTGTCCACATGCCGATGGCGTTGCTGCCGGTCCGCATCCTGTTGCTGCGTTGGGCTCAGCGTTTGCAATTCTTGCAGCTGACTACCGGGACTACTGTCGTCCGTAATATCTATGATCGGGTACTCGGTTTTCGGGACCTTTTCCGTTGCCGCCACATAGTCCGGCGAATTGCCTGCAAAAAGTACAAAACGAGCGCTTGTGAATGCGGTTCTTCCTATTTTATTACGCGCGTAAAGCACCGCCAGAGTGCACAATTGCGATATAAATTATTTGATTTCCTTTTGCCGCAGCGATGTGCCCGTACCGGAAACTCGGTATAATTGGAAACGATTGTTTTGCTGGCGCTGGTTCCATTATTTCGCCTTAAGCGCACGTCGCTGCGAAATGTAAATAACTTTTGAATTAGTTTAGCGCAACAACAATCGGTACGCCTTGCGAGCGGAATTTGATTATTTGCGTAATATTTATGCGAAGCGAGTGAACGAGGAGCGAATTTTTGACCTAATTCAACAACAACCACTCGTCGCGAGCGCGCGTAATAATGGATGATTGATTCCGCGTTTTCTTGTTGCACGAATTATTAGCCGCCCCCATTCCTCCCGGCAGCTGTAAGCCACGTTCGTCTATTGATTGCGGAATGAAGAGTGAATTTAACCTTCCAGGTGTTTGTTCTAGATTGTGTGATTGAACCACTTCTTCCTTCATGTTCCGAGTGCCAACTTCTTTTGCGCTCCTCGTTTTCTTTATCTCTTCCGCATGCGAAAGGAAGAAGGGTGGGATTTTCAGCGCCAAGAAGATGTATGTATGTAATGCGCGTACATTGCGGCGTTTGCGACGTCTAGTGTTTTCGAAAAGCAGCGCACGTAATTCCCGGCAAACTGAAAGCCGCTTTGAGTGTGTTTGTTCTAGCGTAATATTGCATCCTAGTTGAGATCCGACAACAGACTCGCCTCGCCAACGTTCCTCATCCATAGCCGGTGCTTCCCCTTCATCTTACGCCAGTCGTATTTGTAAACTTAGTCTCTCTTTTCAACATCTCAACCGCAGCACAGCACTGCTTTTGAAATGCGCCGGGCATTGTGTTCAAAAATGCAACAAGAGACGATGAGAGCCTGAAAGAAAATCCAGACACAAAACGTACAAATCGAATTGAATGCCTGATGATTATTAATTAATTAGACGTGGCGCATTGCGTTCGTAGGTACATTTCAAATACACGCGCATTACATGCACCCTTGTCATCCGCATATATTCGCGCCGTCTGTGAGTGAAGAGTACGTCGTGCGTATGATGTATTTTGGCGGCGGGATGCCCGAGGGATTCGAACCTCATACTCACACACATATACATCACAACGGTGGCGGCGCTTTGCATCCGAACATCCGCTGGCGGCCATATTGAGGGCGCGCAAGTAGCGCAACAAGTAGCAACCCACTTTATCTCATTATTAATTTAGTTTTACGCATAAATAAGAAGGACGAAATTAAGGACGACAGCGCGACGTTTCGGGACGTGATTTCAAACTTGTTACGCGCACTATTCCCAAACCTAAAACGCTACTATTATAAACTTTATCGACTTGACTCGTCTACGAAATTATTTATCAGCTTTTTGCGCTCACAGTCTACAAGTTGGAACAGTTGTTTCACTAGTTCGAACGACGATATTAATGCAGACGTTGGAAGGATTCGGAATCCTTTGAAAAATATTAAATATAACCTGACACTGTTTTCTTTCCCATACGACAACTAATGAAGAGAGTATTAGGTGTCAACTACATTTGGGTATTAAAAGGCTGGTAATTTAATTAATTACCAATCAATAGATTGATTAATATTGTTGTTGTTGTTGTTGTTCAGCGTTTTCCAGCGTTATTAATTAGCCAATTTGATTGATTGTGAGTCGATTCGATGAATAAAACAGTGAAATGTAAAATTCCTAAATTAGAAAATCGTTAAATATTCGTTCGACGCATACAACGGCATCGCGCAAATTATTTCATTTTCATACGACGTGTGTGTATGACGAGCGAATTGAAACATGTTGTGCATGTCGCTACGGTTTGATGTTCGAGCTCATCGATTTACAATTAGCTCTCGCTAGCGGTCCTTGCGCTTGCTATAGTTAATTTAGCGCATGTATTCGCATAACAAATGAGATATTTGCTCTGGAATGGAATATTCTGCACGCTTAGCAAGTGTTCAAACACGTTTAAATCTGTCGTCTCGTGGCGTTTGTTGGTCGTTGTGCTAATATTGAAATTTCAATATTATCATGTTCGTTGGCATGCAATCGAAATGACATTTGATGCAGCAAATGTCATTGACTTGTAATGGCGGCTCGGATCGGTTGTTGTGACAGTAATCGAGAGAAAGGGAGTCACTTACTCAATCGGCTCGTGAGCGGCGTGTAGTATGGCGGCGCAACGCAACCCTCCGTTGGACTTTCAGGCGCTATACCTGGTGTATTCCCATCCCTCCAGCTGTCGCGTTCCTTGGTGCTTCCTTGGTACTTGTTGCTGCTGAGCTTTTTCACCATGTAACAACGCGGCATTTTCGCGCCCTGCCACTACGTGCAGTCCGGGTTGCCTGAACACGCACAAATACACAAACGCACACACTACCTTGCGAGGGCGCACAAAACTGTTTTGATTATACGCGGCGGCGGCGGCGTCGCGACGCTACTGCTCCGGCTGCTGGTGCTTGGTGGTAGTGGTGGTGGTGGTGCGGGGGCGAGCGTCTGCAGGTGGTTGTCACCATAGATGGAACAAGTGGTGAGTGACGGGCGGCGTACAGAGGTGGGTCCAAGCAACAAGTAGTATGTATAGGCGATCGCGGCGAACGCCGGCTTATCCAACAGGTAACAATCTTCTTAGTGGCGCGACCGGACACTCGGCGACGCGAAGCATTGTGGCGGCGGCTCGAGGACTCGACGACGATGATGCGGCGGACGCTTGCTTACGCCGCCAACAGTTGGCGGCGAGGAGGTTGCATGATGTGTGCAGCGTTGGCGGCGTTTACTGCTCTGCGCTATTCTTGTCGCAGCTTTCTGGGAAAAGGCTCTGTTCTTGCCCGGCACGCACTCACACTCGTGGACGGCGGCGTTTTGCACTTTGTTCCCACTGTTTACAGGGTTGCCACGCACACACACTGCGTCGGCAAGGGGGTGCGCGCGTCCTCTGGTTGCTGTTGGTTTGCACGGCTCGTACTCGTCCTGCAGGAGTCACGTCCTTGCTGGTAACGCACGTCCTGACGATGCTTACCGTGCGACTGGTGTTTGTCGACGATGTCGATGGCTTATCCTGCTGATAATCACCATCGTGTTCAATGTCACTGGCACTCACTTATTCGGCGCACCACTCCCTAGTTGCAAATGCTCGCGCGACGCTTCAAACACGGGCGGGGTGGCATGGACGCCCGCGCACGCGCCTCCACCCCTCGTGGCCTACACAATCGATCCGGCCACCGACACCTGTTACCGACGACTCAGCCATCGATTCCGCATCCTGCTGCTGAGTTGCTCCTATTCCTGCTGTTGCTGCTGCTGCCCCAAACACACACACACACACACACCCTCCTGCATCCACACAGCCGGCAATGCAGCAAGGGTTGCAATGCGCCACTCTCATACAGACGCACGCTCGCGCTCGCTATCAAATGTAGGATTTCAACGAGCGTGCGGATAAACAGCAACGCGCACTCACACACTAATGCAACGCGACGGGGTGAAAACGCGCAACACGCTCCAGGCGCTCGATGCACAAGCGCACCACGCTTTATTACTGGGAAATCATAACAAACAATTCGCGCAGCTCACACCTGACTGAAAGCAAATTACAAAATTCCATTTGTCATCGCTGATTAGTCGGGTGTAATGGCAATACGAAGAAATCACAATATTGAAATCTGCAATTTCTTCACATCAAATTTTATGCCGTTGTCGTTTATGACCGCGCTCGTAAAATGAATCAACAGGAACAGGTAGGTCATTATCGCACAAACACGAAAATTACGAACCACAAACTTTTAGAAATAGAAGTGAAATAATATTTTATTTGACACCAGAAAATATAGAAAAAGGGTGACAGTGGAAACATTAAGTGAATTGTCACATTTATCAGTTATTTTTAGCTTGCTGGATGTGATGGAAGAATCGAATTAAAAGACATTTAAGCTGTTCGCTTCACATAGAGCATTTCCCTGTACTTGGCAAGAGTTGTAGCGACAATGTGGGATGTCCTGAATCGAGGACACTGCACATTGCAAGATGGAAACGAAGACGAGCGAACACATCAAATATGTAGTAGTTGCATTGAATTGTGGGCGGCGAGGAAATTGAAACAGATTTTCGTTGGAGGGGCGGAGGCGGCGGCAGTGGAAAAAGTGAACGATGATGAAATTGGTGAATATCATATCACTTTGGCCCGAATACTCGGAATTATGTCTTCTGCCACGCTGCATGCGCGTGTGTGTCGAGGGGTTAGATATACCTACGCGGCAAGCAAATGCACTTATTTATTGATCGACGGCATTTGAACGCGATGAAACCGATCCATTTAATGCGAAAATAGGACTTTCGACGTAAGCGTCTTACGTATACTTACATTCAGAAGGACGAGAGCGACGCTGTGGTAGCAGTGGCGTGGGGGGTGCCAGCAACAGCGCGTCCCCGTGCGACGCGAATGCGACGCTCCAATTCAGCGCTAACGACATCAAGCATGCAAGACGCGACGCGTCGCACAACAAGTCGTCGCATAGGACAAACAAAAATGCACTCTCAACGAGCACCTTACAAAAATTATCCGAATATTATTTCATGCCTTTCCTCAGTAGTGTCTAAATTAGTAATTAATCGATTGCGAATCTAATAGGCATCCATCAATTTGTTTGCAATCTTATACAATCACGGATAAGATTGATCGTGATCTGTCACTTAAATGGGCCTTTTATAAATCATGTACGAGTAATGACGAATACCGCTATGTATTTATGCGCGCGGGTAAAATTTATGGGCGCACATATAAGTTCATGAGTGAACACTCACGTATATATTGACATGGTGTGCGCCTGTGATTTCATGCATGCATGATTCTACGGACACAAACACGACGCAGGTAACAATTGCCGTTCGAGCCGATGAGGAACAGTGGCATTCAACACACACGCATGTGGTAGCAGTGCACTTTCCAAGTTCCGGTCGTGATCTAATTTCGAACGCACGCAAGCACCCATCGCAGCACGCGTGGCTGCCCCCCCGACCACATGTGCTGCGCTCAAGAATGGTCAATAATTGTGGCTAACCTCGTACGAATATACATATATGCAAATCGCACCCAACACTAATCACTTCAAACGCTAATAACGCTCCAAGGGATACAACCAAAGGTCACGTCTACGTGAAATTATCCTTTTTTCTGCGACTATTTTTACATAAATTGCACACCACTCGGTGATTTTGTATACCATGCGCTAATGATATTAACATTGGAGATTTTTATCTTAATTAAAACTACAATTTTATTGTAGTTGTTATTCTTAATTAAATTATGCCTTCCTAGCTGGGAAGAGGAAAAGTTATTGACTATTAAAATGCATAATAGTGACGGGTTTATATCCATCAAGCAGGGTTTATTAGTAATTAGCATTCGCATACGCCACTCAAACACACATTGTATGGCGTGCACGTGAAAATAAAGGAGTTTGGCGCGTAGAATGCGCAAATTGTCTTTCGCACCGAAATTTATGATCGGCGGAATGCAGCCGTCGACTTCACGTGCGATTACGCGCCGCCACCGCAGCGGCAATTATATATCTTATACCATCAGGCCACTAATTCAATTTGCACCTTACCCACTGCGTCCCATTTTAACTTTATCGAATTAGCATAACATCTCGCCGTCAAGCTGCCTAGCCTAGAAGCAAAACGCAATCCAATTAGAACTCTATTGCGAAATATTAGCGCGTGGGGTGCGGGGCTGCGATGCGATGCGTCCAAAATGAAAACAGACGTGTATGTGCCATTTTAAACATTTATATGTCGAGCTGCCACACGCCGCATGAATCATGGATTGCGCGCTATGCATATACGCATACAACATTCATACGACTAAATATAGTCGAGGGCAATCTCGGCGGAAGAAATATTTCAGAGCTGCAAAATTTAATAATATTTGCTAAATATTGGACTGCATGCAGCGTATTTGTGGAGTGCATGATTGAAGTGCTCAATACGATTTCGAATCGACTTGGAATTATATATTCCGTTTGCGGAGGGAAAAAATGTTTAGCGTTGCCATGCAATAATGTTGCTAGGTGTTTGGGGCACTCGCTCTTTGCATATTACGACCATCCAGCGCACACGGGAATATTGAATTTGACGTTGGTCGTGCCCTATAACCAACTGGTTTTTGGCTATTGGGGTGCAGATCCTCAGCGCGTGCAAGCGTAATGCGAATGGCACACGACTTCCACACTCTGCTGACTCCGGGCACGGGCCCGGTGTTTGTTAGCGTTCCTTTTTTGTTGCTTTTCCTTTCGTTGCCGGCAGCCACGATTTCGTCCACAATGTTGCTCCATACTTTTCTTTGGTGCGTTATGCCAACAAACCTGGAACATCTGTCAGTAAATAGCTCATCCACAGAAGTCAACTGCCCGTTCAGTTATCAAAATTTATTAGGAAGTATTTCAATTGAATCGTAACCTATTTTAACGCATTTCAACTCAGCCACCAGAACGAGTTTCGATAAAGCAGATTTTTTTAACCTAGTCCATAAGAATTGATTTATCTACTAAATATTGAAAATTATTCTTAACCATTATTCTCGTTTATTTCTTTTCCGTTCTTCCTGTTTAAATAGGAAACCATTAAACTTAAAACGTATTTAAAAGTGCAGCTTGCAAAACGCATGCTTCATTCCATTCATTCGCAAAGCCTGTCTGCATTCGACATTGGAGGCACTCGGAGCACTTGATTACATGCTTATCTCCGAGTTTAAAATGGAAATCTCTCCGTGACCTGTTACGCTGTTATTTTCCGGAATGCGCGCAAACGCTGCGAATGAAACGCAACGCTTTCTTCGTCGAAATCCGACTTAATGCCAAAAGGCGTTGGGCGCGCAAAGACATTCGTCGGCGGAGGACCGCGCACCCTCGACCGCGCACGCGGGTGTTCGTGTATCTATTACCATTGATAATTAAGTATGGGGTTTAAATAAACCGAGGCCGCCGCTGCCGCTGCTTGCGAATGTTAATTTGTATGCAAAGTCAGTCGCGACGCAAAGATAGCGTGCGACGGAGCGCACGTAGACGCTTATCTCATCTCCTGCTACCATTGGCGGTGGTGGCGGTGCGTCGTTCAACCCCTGACGCATCCACTGCAGATAATACTTATCCGCGCTCATTCTCGCCGAATGAATACTGCATGCGTTATTTATGCGCGCACTGCTATTCTTTTCCCTTTCTGCACACCCTCCGCGCATGGGGAGAGCATGTCAAATAATTGTTGCGCCCGTAATGCATGATTAAATATCCTCACGCTGGTGCTGGGTGCCAACTGTGCGCTCGATGATGCTGATGATAATGATAGGGCGGACAGGGATGGCGAGCGTCTGCGCTCTTGATCTTGTACACGCCGTAATAATCCGGGAGCGTATCAACAGATGGAGAAGCAACAATCTTTCGATGCGTGCGCGCAAGCGAGCGCAAATAAAGTGTAACGGGCAGCGCGCAAAAATGTTACACAACGTGCGCGCAATTAAAAACGTAATTAACTGGAGCCGAACGCAAGGCACGAGGCGTGCTTATTAAAACGTCGGTAATGTATCCTCGAGACGGCGAGGAAGCCCTTGCGCTAACGAGCCAGTCAGTCAGCCAGTAATCGAATACCTTGTCCAGCGCGTCCGTGTCGCCCGAGTGGACGTCCGGCGTGTGTTTGTGCGGACAAGGAAGTGGATTTCCTAGGCACCCGGCTGCCCGATCAGGCAGGTGGTTGGTAAACGTCGACGTCGCGATGCCTTGCATTTCGTATATGTGTGTGCGGTACCGCTCTACTGCTCTGTGATGTGTTATGACGTGGCCGTGAGAGGGTAGCGCGTAATCAGGGGAAGCACCAGTCCTTCTCTCGCTTGCGCTCCTCGCCGTGGTCCTTGTCGTCCTCGTTATCGGTAACAGGATGGTGGGGAATATACTGTTGCGGCACGCGCCTCACCGTCCGGCCACGTGTTGGGTGAGGTCTCTGCGAGCAGCGCGCGGGGTCGGGAATCGATGCGCAGCGCGCTTCATCAGCGGGAGAGCGCGACGAAGAGCGCGCAGCACCCCGACGCGCCCGCGCGGCCGTCCGCACCCACCAGCGCCCCCTCCACGGCGACGCTAGAAAGCACGCGCGCATATAAAAGCGGCACGAGGGATGCACGTACCCTTCAAACGCTACGAGGGGTTCGTTTAGTTTAGTTTCGTTCAGTTTCGCTCTTCTCTTCTCCTGTTCTCTTTTTCTCCTGTATGTATATCAAACACCGCGAGCGCACAACACGTTTTTAAACCACTTTCCGTTCTCTTCGTTACCGTTCGTTCTTCATGTGGTGCGCGTGTACGGCGAGCGAGCCGACGACCAGGAGGACAATTATCCTTGCCGACGAGCAGTGCTGCTGCCGCCGACGCGTTCGCGCTGTGTGTGTGCGGTTCTTCATACGGGAGCGACGATAGCGTGAACAGCACGCGCGCCAAGGATGCCACGGTGCCTGATGGCAAAGAAGTGGAAAGCGTACCCGTGGCCAGAACGGCCGAACGATCCGCCCGAAGAGGACGAGGAGGAAATTGACGTCGTGGGCGATGCGACGCCAAACACTTGCTGGGCGCCTTCGAGCCCCACGGCTGGTGCAACTGCACCTAGTCCGCCGCCTACATCGCCGCATGGTACCACCATTCTCTACAACGGTAAGTGGACCTCTAACACCCTGCGCGACCCATAGGACGACCACATCAAACAACACGTATAGATCTGTCCTGTCGCTTGTCGCCATCGACAATGCCACTTTACTAATCGGATAGAAATAATCGATACGCTTGTTTCTTCCAACGTGTGGGATTCAATCGCACGCACGTATAACTTGGTAGTACTCTTATCAATTTTAAACCACGTCTCGATGTGGCACATGCAACAAATGTACACATGGTGCACGTGTTGTCGCTAGTTGAATTATTCCACAAATATTTCATTACCGCTCACGAACGCCTCGGTGAATATGTTAATAGCTCTTTGAAATTCTGATGTACGGATGAATACGCGGACATAAAATACGTAGGTACACATGAAACAAGGTCCCCATCCCATATGGGGTATTTCGAAGTGGACGGTCACCATCGTTTAGTTATTCTAGTAAATAGAGTAGGTCGTTCCAACGGTAACATCTGGTGGACAGCATGGCGCAGGATGAGTTTAATTAAAACCCCAAAAAGGGATCGTTCGGTTGAAGCCAGTTACACGCATAGTTTGCGAGCGCGTTTCCTTCTCTAGCGAATTCAGGACACGTTCTAACATTGCGCCACTCTTGCTATTGCAGGTTACTTGCAAGAACTCTCTCCGACAAGCTACACATCCACATTTATCACACGCGTTGACCATCCGCCGGGCAATGCAGCGGCGCATCAACAGCAACAACCACCACCACAACAACAACAAACATATGCCACATTGCGAACGGTGAACGAGACGCAGGATCTGCGTGCGGAGTACGGTAATGCGACGACGTCACCGCCGCCCCCGTCAATGATGACACGGGGCAAGAAAAGCTTAGCGATGTGTTTTACCAGCACGGGTGCGGCACTATCCTTGCCGCCCAAGAAGAAGGATATATACCGACCTTATTCGTTGGACGATAAACCCGCGCCGCTGCAGCCCTCAACACAAATACGCGTACCTGATGAGGAGGACTTGCATGCCGCACATGCGATACTCGATCTGAGCGCATCCACGACAGTTTTCATGCCGCCACCGCCAACGCAGCCTCCACCTCCGCCGCCAACAATGCAGCTGCACGAGATGCAGATGAAAGAGGAGCAGCAACAGGAGCAAGCGATGGCTGCGGTTCCAACTTCGGCCGATGGTCCAGGTGTGTTCAAAGCGTCAAAGACGGTGGCATACACGTACGAGGCGTTCTTCGTGAGCGACGGCCGTTCGAAGAAGAAGCAAGCGGAAGAGGTGGAGGCGGTGCAACCTGCCGCAGTGCCGAAGCCCGTCAGCGGCGATAAACCCAAATACACGTGCAGCGAGTGTGGCAAGCAGTACGCCACCTCCAGTAATCTATCGCGGCATAAGCAAACGCATCGAAGTCTCGACTCGCAATCTGCGAAGAAGTGCGTCACGTGCGGCAAAGCGTACGTGAGCATGCCGGCGCTTGCGATGCACGTCCTCACCCATAAGCTCGCGCACAAGTGCAGCGTCTGCGGCAAACAATTCTCGCGCCCGTGGCTCTTGCAGGGTCATCTGCGCTCTCACACGGGGGAGAAACCCTATGGGTGCGCGCACTGCGGCAAGGCGTTTGCTGACCGCAGCAATCTTCGGGCGCACATGCAGACGCACTCCTCCGATAAGAACTTCGAGTGTCCGCGCTGCCACAAGTCATTCGCGCTCAAGTCCTACTTAAATAAGCATCTCGAGTCTGCGTGCCTCAAGGATGACGGCAGCAGCGAGGAGGGCGAGATGATGGTGGGTCCTGCATCGCCGTCGCCGATTCAGTCGGTGGTATCACCGGAACCAAGTCGTGTTGTGTACGCTGGCTAGGTGTGCACGCGAAACGAACGTCAACGACGAGAAGATGAACACGAAGAAGACGTGGAGAAGAAACCACACACGGAAGCAAAAGAAAAAACAAACAAGAGAGCAAACTGCTAAACTAGTCGCTTTTCTAGTATCTTACAAAACATTCTCTCGCGCTCGCCGCCGTCCTAACGCGCGCGCGGCTCGCCCATCTTCGTCGGCGGCGCGCGGTGCGGCGGGCAATCTTGGCAGGCGCGTCACGTTTCGCTTGGCAACGTTCCGAAACGCGTCACGCCGCCAAGATTAGCTATGATTTATTCTTCGCGAACTGAAGCCCCTTGTAAATATCCCTCCCAGTGAGATAACACATCGCAACACGTCCACTAAAATAGGGCCCTCACCGAAGGGCACGTAGATATAAGAATAAATTATTATGATTATTGACGATTTAAAAAAAGTATGAACAAAACCAAAAATTAACAAGCAACACGAAAATACGCGCGTGTTATTTATGTTTTGCGTTTGAAAGAAATTTATTCGGATGCGATTATTATGATGAACAATTGCATAAACCATTTTAGAACCTTACCGAGAGTTCGAGAAGCAATTAGCGAATTGCAGCGAAAAGTATTTAAACCATGCGATAACCTAATAATAATTACTAATTGCGATCGCGATCGCAACTGCAACGCATTATCCAACGAACCCAAAAAGAGTGCGAGTAATAATTAATTATATAGCAATATATATTATATTGTAAGAAAAAAAAGTATATTTATTACTAATTGCATGAACGCTAAAATACCTTTTAGAACACCATTTGGGATTGTGTACAGTTTAAGATGTTATCGGCACCATAGTCTAATTAAGTTAATTAAAACGAGCGACATTCCAAAATGTTCATTGCGAACAAAAAGCAAAGTTTCACAAACAACGAAGTTATGCAAATATTCTATAGTATTATATATATATAACAATATATACATACATATATAATACCTATTTATAAAGATAGAGCAGCGCGAAAGGGAAGCGAATGCGGTTTTAAGTGAGATTATTATGCAAAACAGAAAATGCATTTGCAAGCGTTTTACAAGATTACAACATTTTCGATAAAGCGATTCAAATTATTCATTCATTCGTTTACGTGCGGTAAGTACTACTGCGAATGGACGTTCAAACACAACGATTGTTTAAATTCCGAGGCAGCGAAACGTTTACTAGTCAAATATTAACCCTGAAATGTATAGCAATTAACTTAATCAATTAAAGCATTAGCGCCGTCCGTATTTTATGAAAATATTGACGGCGTGCTAGTCCCATTATGATAGTCAATTACATAATTTAATTTCTAGTACTGTTAATTCGAACGATTAACACTAAAAATCAACCACCACACCAATGCGTCTAGTCAATAAAGAAAAGTGAATTAATTCTTGGTTTGGTCTCGATTACGTTTTAGGATTCACGCTTGAAAATGTACAATAGAGCGAGGAAATGGATGCGAGCGCATGTGTACGTGAGCGAAACGAGAAACAAAACATTTAAATACAAAAATATATTTAGGATTTGCAAAAGAAGATTTTATAATAGAGTTTATTACAAACTGAAAAGTAAATGCGACAAAAAAATTAAACTAATAATATACAAAGTAAGAACAAATCGATAAATCAACGACGAACACGTGCATGTTTCGGCAGTATTTTTGCAATTTAAATAACAAACTAAACTAACAAAGCATTTTAAGATTTAAACTATTCAAACAACTACGTTTTAAGTAGACTTATTCATAACGACTAACTGATAAGCAATTAAACTACAAGTAACTTTGATGCATGAGTAGGCGACGAATTATATAAATAGGTGGTTTATTATTTTGCCCGCTTGCGTAGTGGAAGGTTTAACTAATTATTTTTCATTATTGTGTGCAATAGATTGCATTCCAATGCGTATGATTTAATCAGAGCCCAGGCGAGTGTCAAACTAGTCAAATTGTAATAGGGAGTTAGGAAGGATGCGCGTGGTAGGAAGAGTATTTCGAGACGAGCACAGTAGACGTAGTCTAGCGTGCCAGAGCACGTGCCATCAACAAGTCCTGAGTGTAGGTGCCTTAGTTTAACGAAGAGTTCATTTCGCTGACCAGTCAACCGAATCAACAACGAACACGCATGAGTGCGACAACGAAGTTTATGGTACAAGTGAATAATCAGTATAGTTTCCTTAATTATAAGAAAACTCACTTCACTCTCTGTGTGTGTTTCCATTTAGTTATTCGTAGTGTCATTTAGTCTAATGTTATTATTTTCGAGCACTCAGTTTACGAATCGCAGTTTGCAATAGCCGCTCTTTTCGATTCCGCTGTAGAAGATGATGGCGATTGAGGATTTTGTATAGTTTGTAGCTGAAACAAATTGATGCGTGTGTGAGCCTTCCACAGTAGTGTGGAATATGATCTGTGCTAGGAGGAAAAATGCGATGGTAAATGAATTATACACTAAGCTAGCGAAACGATTGGTTTATTTGGCAACTAACTAACTAACTAACTCTTAGAGATTCCCGAACGACGACGTTCGCGTATTGTAATAACTCTTTTTAACTATATAATGCGGATAGTATATTTAAATTTAATATTTACTGGCGAAGAGATCCCGGGACTTACTTTCGCGGCGTTTTGACATTTTACTCAAGACGTTGATTGCACCAATGAAGACGTGAATCCTCATACATACTAATTAGTAATACTAATAACTGAAAAGCAATAAATTGATGCAACGAGCAAAGGACAACGATTCGTGGCGACTTTCATTCAGTCCACATGTATTGTTCATACACAAATTATTAGAATGTAAATCAAATAATGCTAAGCGTTATGTTGTTTATTAACAAAATGTTAGTGTGATATCTCCGTTTCATGATAGCTCTACAAGAAAAATATCAATATTATGTGTCAATACAATAGGTGTGAGGAATTTGTTCTTCTGTACGTAAATTCACTTTCTATGTGCAACTTTGAAATATTCAAACTTACAAACGAAAAGCAATATGTACTTGTAAAGATATATGATGAATACTACAAGCAATATTTGTAATTTAATAACTTTCTAACTTATCGACAAATACAACGAAGCGATGCAATGCTTGCATCGATGTGCGATAGCAAAAACGTAAAAACAAAAGCAATAAGATAAAGCAAATGCAAGAAGTAAAATGAAAAGCAATATTTAGCATGTGTACCTTCAAGCAATTATTATTTGTAGCGAGACAACAAGCATATGTGAATTGTGCGAAAGGCGCAATCAAGTTCAAAAAGCAATAAGCAATAATAACAACGAATCAATGAATCGAACTTTTGCCTTCAGCGAAGAGCGAAACCAAAGCAACGAAATCTATTAATCCATATACATGCACACACACACCAAGTGCTGTATTAGAGAGAACAAACGAATGTTTGTTTGGGAAGACCAACACGTTTTGGGGATAGAAGCAGTCGGTATTCAGCGGGCCCCCAACGATTGAATAAATGCATTGCGCCCGGCAAGGAAGCGCTCGGGATGCGCCGGGTATTCAAAAGCAATAATACACAGTAGTCGGCCCGCGCAACGCCGATCGATGCAGCAATTGATCGCCGATCGGACGCCAGGCGGGTCGAGGAACATAGCAATATAGAAAAGTACTAAGAGGAAGCATTTTACTAAGAAAATTTTCAGAAAATACACAAAAAGCAGAGATTGCAAAGAGAGACAGAGAGAGAAAGTATATTTCGAAGTATATAAAATATTTACTTACGTAACGAGTAAGGAAGAAAACTATACAAAAAAAATTGAGGTAAGAAATACAAGTAACTTAAAGCGAGTAACGTAAAACATAGTAGCACTTAAGAGCCAAGTACTTACTTAGTGAGAAGGTTTTTTAGCGGAATAAATAGCGGTGGCGTTTCTCCAAATCATTCAAGTCAATTTGATTTCCGGATTGTGAAGGCCTGTGAACGATTTTAGCCGATTTTAATAATAATAATACCTAATGATGATATTTTAAAATGCAAATATCGAGGGGTTCATCAATTCCAAATGTTTTAGTCAATTCATCATCTAGTCGATTGTAAGTAAACAAATGTGTACCTGATGCCATTGTCATCTTGAGTCGGCGTCAAGCGAAACTAAGAAATTGACGAACAATTTACATAAAAAGTTAACAAGCAAACAAACGCAGTTGGCGCGCAATGCAGCAACTGATGATATTTAATAAGCAATATATGAAAAGCAATAGAAACGCTGCCGCTGCAAGTTATGACGAGTCATAATAGTTTAGCGGCCTGCCTATTGATTATCTAATAGCAATATAGAATCAGCAATAGACTTATTATACATTTATTACGATTATTATTATACAAGCATTAAAATTATATAAAAATATATATATGAAAATTAATATATAAAAATATATATTATATATATACACCATAGATTTATTCTATTTAATGAAAGCAAACAAGAAAATATTAAAACGATGCAAGCAAGCAAACGACTAGCGAATGCAAAGCAATGCAGCTGTAGCAAATTTAACAAATAACAACAAATTTAAAGGACTAAATAAGACGAGAATATTTCAAAATTCAAGCAAGCAAGCGAACGAACGAACTACCGAACGACTCAAGCGAGCGAGCGACGTCGCAGAATTGATTGATGATTATGAAAAAAAAAATGATTAAAACAATTATAATCAAATCAATACGTGCATATAGGTTTGCCCTTAGGGCAGCAATTATGTTGTATATTGTACTTAAAATGGAACTTACCAACCTATTATATAGTTTTAAACAAGATAAAAATATGAACAAGATGATAATGATGATGAAGATAACAAAGAAATTAAAAATTAATAAACAAAATGATAACGTATTATAAGTAGGATGAAATTTTAGACAAATTATTAACGATTATTTAACGCAATAATGATATAATTATTATATTGGTACAATATCTATTGACGAACAAACAAAAAAAGCAAGATGCAACAACCTTACCAATATGAAAAACGTATGCAGCAATTTTTACGATATCGCAAACGCCATCTTCACCGGAACGCGAGTTGTTATAAGAAGCAAAGCATTTATGCAGATAAAATATATTATAAATAATTAATTGTAATATTTTGTGAGCGCGTTTCCGTGCGCCTCTCTGCCTTGCCAAACAAACAAAATTGAACGATGATGGTGAATGCGAATGAACGCAATGAAAATTCCAAAAATTCACTAAGCAAACTGTTTTGTATACTCCACAATATTTAAATTATCATGAGTCAATATTGCGTGAATTTCGTAGGATTTAAATTGAATTAAATTAATTTAAATATTTAGTAACATATTTAGTTGTAATTGTAAATAAGCATATAATAATATATTGTTTTCCTTTAGATTTATTATTACTTACTGTGTAACATATAAGTAACTATTTATTGAACTTGTTTTACTCGTGGAGTATTTGAAAAATGTGAAAAGCGTACAATACGTACAACAGCGTGCGCTGTCAAACATCAACGATGATTGCTAAGGAAATTGTCTGTGTAAACATTGCAGTCCAGTAATCTTGACCACAATATTTATTATTGTATAACACTACATAATATAGTAAGTTTTGTATTATATATTTTCATAATAAATAGCATTAGAAAAGAAGGTGTCATTCGATGATTTATTATTGATTTTCAGGTAAGCGAACTTTGCCGTCACGAAATCTTTTCAGTGTGTTTCGATGCGATTGTTTTGTTGGACAGGCATATATCATCATCGTTCGTTGATGCGGTACGCGGTTGGCAATTTTTATACGGCGTAAACATGGACTGACTTGCAACTGAAGTTGTTACAAAGTGTAATTGCGTTTTGACACTTCAACAGGATGCGCATACGATGCACTTGCATACTACGGTGCGCGCAGTGCATGCATGACGAAATGGAAAGTAATAGGAAAAAGTGTCGAGTGTGACGTTTCATTAGGAAACTTTCAGCTTTGATGTTCGGCTGACGAAATGTGCGGCGCTATGCACACACAATACGGTACAAGTTTGAAATTATGATGCAAACACAATTTGCTTTCAAAATGTCATCGCGGGATATGTATGAGACTTGTTGTCTTCTGCGCTTCTGTTTCCAACTAGGTGAATGCACAATGTATCGTATTTGTTTGCACAACTTTGACTATCAGGTAAGTTCTATTTTGGAGTTTTAAATTAATTTTCAGACGTTTAATGTGCAAGATTACTCAACTTCATTTATATTGCAGTTACGTTTTGCGTACGAATCTGAAGTAAAAAATTGTATACCTAATAATAATGCAAAGCTTGATTTATTTCGAGGCACGAAATGAGCCAGACAAGTTAAGCGTTTTCAGCAACCATTTGTGGCGAAACAATTAATTGATTGTTTTTCATCGCAATCCATGCCGAAATAAATGCAGCAGGCAAAACCATTATAACTGCAAATAAAAAGTGTCGCATTCAACAAAATATCCTGCACAATTTGTAGATTCAATTAAAATAATTTCGAGCGTAATGACAATAATACTCGGATTCGCGCGCAGAGTGAATGATATAAATGTTTTTGTTGAAACACACCGGCTTCGAAAACAATGCGTGCCAATTAAATGCAAATTTCTGTCAACATGTCAAAAATATCAGGGCGAAGCGCGATAATAACGCAATAATTGAACAATCGCATAAGCGCAAAAATTATTAAATTATTAACTGAAGCGGATATTGGCGGTGGGCGCTTTCGAATTGCGATTTGAATTGATTTCTGGCCGAACGCATTCTCTCGCTCTGGCGTACGCATTGGCTGGCTCGTCTAGGCAGGGATTAAGAGGCATTTCGACAATGAAAAACGATCGATTCGCTACCCCCGCGTCGCGGCCGCCCAGAGATAGATGTGTGCATTGAGTGCGAGCGGACAGAGGCGCCGATTGATTAATAGTGCGCCAAATCGGTGACTGATTCATTAATTAGTACGTTTTCCGAAGGATTTATTAGTTTAACGGAGGTCTTATGCCCGTCGTCCACCTTTCCACATTATGGATGAGCCACCAAATACAGATCAACGCGCACGCAAACGTATCCTTCACGGGAACGCATTCATCAGTAAAAATTGATTGATTTCATTGTTGAAGCATTCATCAAGTGATTGAGTTGAAGAAACGCAGTGCTTATCGTGTGTAAAAATTGATTACTTATTTATTACTGATAATATTTCTAATGCTAATACATTATTCTGGTGTATTGCTGTACTCGATGTGAACATGGGACTTGTTGAACATATTGGTGTTCAATTATTTCATATTTGAAACAATATTTCAAACATGCCATGGAACACGACTGGAACAAATGCTAATATTGCAGACGACTGTCTGTGTCGAATCGCATGCGGAGCGCGCTGCAACAACTGGATTCATATACAAACACCTGGTGAATTCAACAGCTGACTGTCGTTACCCCTGGTGTATATTTGGGATGCTAATAGCAAGGGGTGGGTTCGACAACATCTGCACGAAATTTTGTTACGTTATGAGCAACATTCGATCGATATAAAAATCGATTCGCGTTAGTACTCTTACACACGCAAGCACCCCTGGTTTCCGTGTTGCGATTGTCACGAAGTGCGTGTGGGATATGATTCCGTCCTAATAAGGGAAGAGTTATTTTTGCGCTACGTGGTTCCGCGCGGTTCTTTGTTTTCCGGCACTGCCGCATGGTAATCCACGTGACAATGACGCTGATGCCGGAGATTGAGTGCGACGCCGAAGTGGTTGACAGATTGTGCTTCTGACACTTGAGCACTTCCTGCTTTTCTCCTGTTCCTGCTGCTTGTTGATGCATCACGCAAACACGTAGCGGCGAATCAGGCGCGTGGTGTAAGTACGTACACCAAGCACGCGGCTTGGTGAGGCCTACTCAAGAAGATGACATATAATATCACTGGTATTGCGCTGTCCTTCATGCAAGCGCACGTGCAATTCGCGTGCGGTGGTTGGTTGTGCCCACAATTGCGATGCACTTCAAGGAAGAGACTTGCTTTATACACAGGAATAGTTTTTGTTGCATTGTTATTAACGCGCAAGGTGGAATTTATATGGGTACTTATGGGTTTCTATATCTATATAATTCGAAAACCATTTTGTGCTATTTGAGTGTTGAATATTAATGAGTCATTAAAGGCCACAAATGTAATATCAATTGATAGAAACTTTGTGAAAGTTTCGAGAGTTGATACACTAATATGGTCGATGTGCAGCAAGCAGTAAGTAGTAACAAGTAAAGATGACACCTTAGCCAATTTGTGCGACGAGTTTGCTATCGAACCTTTACAGCCCGAACTTCCTGTAGATTTAACCAGTACGGTGGATGAGTGTAGATAAAGCAAGGCTTGCAGTGCACCAGAGTTGGCGGATTAGCTATTCAGGAAGCCATTAGCCAAATGACGTGATGTATCTGCTGATTACTTACGCCCGCTGATATTCTAAGAAGAGTTTTTTTATTTGATTGGACTCAGCGAGCGAATGTTTCTCAGTTAAACGTACTTGCGTATCCTTAAACTAAGTAGACTAACAAAAGAGTTGATGGGGTTGATAGATCTATAACACAATAGCCCAATAACTTTTACAAAATCGTGTGATATTTAAATAAATACTTCTAAGTATCGTTGAAGTGATTTCAACATAATGCTGTAATTAGATTGGATGACAACCGCTACATCCCCCAATTCCAGAATGACCAGAATTACATCCGCTACATCCCCCAATTCCAGAATGACCAGAATTACATCCACTGCAAAAGGGAACGGGTGGTGGTTTCTGAATGTAAACTGGATATGGATTTGGATATGGATATGGATGTGGAACTATTTTCTTAACGTACACTGGATATGGTTGTGGAATTAATTTATTTATATAAACTGGATATGGATGTACTACGGGAACGGTTACTGGAGGTGGTGTTGGTGGTGATGGTGTTGGTGGTGATGGTGGTGATGGTGTTGGTGGTGATGGTGTTGGTGGTGTAGGTGTTGGTGGTGTAGGTGTTGGTGGTGTGGGTGTTGGTGGTGTAGGGGTTGGTGGTGTAGGTGTTGGTGGTGTTGGGGATTGTTTCGATGCTTGTATCACAACATTGACATTGTTGGTATTCGTCGACTGAACATTAACCGGTACGTGCACTTCATTCCTTAAGTTGACTATATTACTAACGTTAATCGGCACATTGATATCGCTGTCAAATTCATGTTTTGCGTCCATTTTATTTGAATTATTATTATTCGTGGGATTGCTAGCTGCAGTTGGCGTAGGGCATGTTACCGTAGGACATTTAGAAGTTGTCTCTGATGATGTTGTACTTGATGATGTGTGTTCCATCGTTGTTGTTGATGGACAAGGTTTACACCCGTGACAATCAACATGCATACATGTAGATGTATGGCGCATAGACTCACAATTGCAAGAATTCCTACGACAACTAGGACTACATGCCAGCGCCGTGCCGCATACACACGCCAAAACCAGTAGCACTAAGAGTTTCTATGCATTTAAAACAAGAATTTAAAAAAGTTTAAAATCGACTGAATTAAGTTTACTGCTTACCATCTTAACAAACTACACGTAGTGACTTATCAGTCATATTTTAGCGTTGAATTTATAGTCTCTGAATTTTATTTTCCGGGCTTCAAGTCAAATGGTTCATATGTTATCTTGTTCCTGTTTATTTGTCTGAAATCTGCAAGAAAAATATTTTGCCTTGACATTGAGCCAATTTGCTCCTATTATTAATCAGTGTATGTTCTTATCATTTCTGTGACTAGTCAATTGAAACGAGATTAATGTTTATTAGAAGGCCAGTTTCTTAGACGAGTCCTTTAAATTTGTTACACGCTGAATACGTCTTCTAACATATCCTTTGTTCTTCCTGCGCACAACCACCTGAAATATGTGTTGGTAGCGGCACTCAGCTCGCTGCAAGCCTTGCAGCTCTCAATGACCACTTGTGGCTACACCCCTTCACACTTTCCATTCATGTACGTTGCTGATTTTACTTATAGTTATGCTATTTTGCCAGCGTCGTAACTACGGCTTGTCCACGTCGCGTTTCTAGGGTAGATGGTGTGATACATACGGGTTGTTTGCGAACCCCGGAATTTTCCTTGTTAGTACTTAGGATTTTCTGTATTTATCGTAATTCAATTCAAATCATTTGGCATATTTAAATACATTTTCCTCGCGAAGCAATAAATACTTTTAGGTAGTAGGAAGTAGACAATGTACATTTTATACATACAGGAAGTATTCTAATGTAAGCATGCATATATAGAAAAATGAGAGGCTCGCTCAAGGACCTTCTGTAATCAGCTTGTTGAGCTAGCAGCGTCATGCTGAGCATGCATTCATAGCATGGGTCTCTAATGAACGCAGTGTCATGAGCAATGTATGAAAACATTACATTAAAATATTTTACAAATTCGCCAAGGCGCCAACTGCATTATCGTAGATCATGTAAACAAATGATATGCGGGCAGTTGTGTTACATTCTATGCAGCTGATATTGACCCACTTGCATTTATTATTTATAAAATGATTACATTGTTGCACCATACTGGTGGACGCTGGAGAAAAAATCCTTTCGTGTGCGTTGCGGGTCATTAAGCATAGCAGTGCGGGAAGACGTATGGGCAATGAGCGTGCCACGGTACTCATTGCCTATTAGAAAAGAATACACATAGTCTTATACTGACGTGTGAGGCCGTAGTAAATTTTGTTGAGCTTCTTTCCTTTGCGGACGACGAGCTCGTGCGCGCGCTCAAAGGTGCTATCGTGATCCTTAGTCAGCACAATGCTGAAGTGCTCTTTCATTTTGCCAGCACGGAAATGCCCACTCGGCGTCCGCTGTTTCATCTCTTTTTTCCGCTCACTTCTTCAGGATGTAGCGTGACTACATATCGCGAGTGCTGCGCGTACAAGTAGGCAATCTCTAACGCTCACCATCAATTGTTCTCAATTAAGGCACATTCTTGTGCAACGTCATTTCATCGATGCATCGATTGCGCACCGTGCGCACTATAATGAATTGTTATCAAAATCGTGTTCCAGTTCGATGGTTGCGGGCACGTGGTTCGAGGTCCCCCTCATGAATTGATCGGTGGCTCCTGGTGTATTATTACAATTTCCAACTTTTCCCTTCTGTGAATGCAGCGAATGAATAATATAACATCGCGTTCAACGCGCGTATACACACTTGTCTCATATCCTGGATGTGGGTATCGCATATCAGACACGATTGTTAATAGCCTATCGTTCGTATCAATTATACGCCGATGCATTCAGGCTCGATGTAATCCGGTGTACTGTGTGCACCTTTCCGGGAAACACTTTGATTATTTATTTAATAAGGTATCACTTGAGTTTGATACGATATACCTATACGCATTGAAGCCACAACGCTCGAATGCGAAATTGTATGGTTGATTTTGTAAGAATTGTTAGATTGTGTGTTATTCGGCTGTTAATTATTTTCGAGGCCTTGCAGAGAATTAATAAGACAGCGGCGTACGCACTCCTTGCGTAGAGGTAACCGTAGGCAGTAATTGGTAATTTGTCCATGGCTAACGATGAAAGATAACACGATGATAAATATAAATACACAAGACGCAGACGTAAATTTGTGTACGGTAGGCGCACAACGCACAGCGTGGAGCGTTTAAACGCATAAACTCATGTTAAGCCCCCTTCGTTTGCGTCGGTGGCGGTGGCAGCGGCAAACGCGATGGAAGAAAACTAGAAAATATTATACGCGCGCGCGTCGAAAATGAGAAAGCGTGCGCTTTGTGCAAGGCACTCACGAGCGCCGTTCTAAGATGTTTTGGGCGTTTTGCAAAGCGGCAATATGCATTCGCCCTCGTCGTATTCGCGCCGAGTACTTAACTTGATGGTGTCTGTTATCATTGTGTGTGCATGCGGAGGCTGACATGTATCACTCGGCTTGCTCGTATTTGTGCTGAGTGTTGCTCGGCGTTGTCTGGCGGCGTGCAACAGGGACTACAGGGACTGCCACTGCTGCCGGTGTTGGCGCCGCCGCCACCGCCACTGCATAGCTGTTTCTGCGACTTCGCAGTGCTAGGCCGGGTTATTTATGAGGGGTGTATGGGGTGGCTCTTAACGAACGTAAAATGTGCGCAATATATACGACGTGCGTGTGTACGCATTGCTTCGTCCACATGAAAACAGCGCATAAACAGCACGGATGCGTCTTTAAATAATAAGCGCCTGATGTAAACTGCGCGCACTCGCCATGTCCTCTTAATTTACCTAGTTGATATTAACGAGCACGAATGAAAGCATTTTCGTATCACTCGTCTTTCTCCACGTATTCGCAATGCTTTAATTCTTGCCAAATTGCATTTAATTTTTATGCGTTTCGAATGTTTCATAGCAAATAACATTTTTAAATATATATACATTTAAAATATTCATATGGCATTTATTTCGAGTTGAATTTGTGTACCCGTTTATATTTCAGATTTTCAGCATATTCCAGAGGCAAGTTCCGACGTGTTCTATGACGTTGCGAAGTGCAGTAATCAAGGTCGTGTAGCGAGTGTGTTATTAGTGGTTCATAGAATAAAGTGACGGGGTTTTAAGTCAAGATCTATTACAGCAGTGTGCCAAGGACTGGACCAGTATTCAGAACCCAGACAGGACTAACAATATTAAGGACTTATATAACGAGGATGGATTATAAGGTTAGTAGTTTATATTATAAATTAATATAGGTTATACTGAATACATTCTTAAGACAGTGTTTAATGGTTTTTAACGTTTATACGGCGAAATGTGGCGATATCATACTGCTAAAAGGTCGTTAGTGGTGTTTAATTACGAATAGATAGACATTTTCTCTAAAACATTTGGATTACGTAGGAGCTGCTGATTTGTTATTCTCAGAGGTTATTGAGAATCAATCCAATATACCTACTATGTAGTTGATAATGGTTTTTTGTCGCTACGTTCGTCCAGACATAGGGGTATTATCCTTGATTTTATAGACACTAGTCTCATAATTACCACGCTAACGTAAGGTGGAGAATAGCGAATTCTATGACTATATAAAATCAGCTGACAATCAATTTTGTTTATCACTGCCAAGTTTTCTATTGATTTCTTATGCTAAGCCTTAGTCTAGATCCATTGAATGTAAATTTGATAGTGTAATATCAATTTCATATCAATAAATAAGCCTGGAAGATAGTAGCACTTTTGACGCGTACGACGTGCCCCTTGGACATCCCGGCTAAATTGAATATTTTTATTGACCATTAAAAGTTTATGGGACACACAGCGTCAGCGAAGTACCTACGTGTTGACACGTTGCATTCATAATTTTACCATATAGGTAGGTCGGATATGTAAAGGCGAGCACTCGATCGCGATTTGCACACGCCTGCTGCATACAGTTCGCTTGCGCTTGATAAATTGAATTATTTCCAATTGTTTCGCTCCGTAGCTCGACGAATTTATCTCGCGGATTGAGCGCACTTGCATGTTAAGTTACGGGCGTGTGCATTGGCAAGCGTTTGATTTATTTAACGTAGAAAGGCGGTCCGGTCGCTGCATCGAAATCATGGCATCGGTAGCGGCGGTGGTGGCGGCGAACGAGCGATCGATGCCGATGTCTTTTTAATAAACATTTACGCCGCCACCGGTTGATATTTGGAGCGCATTCGCGTGTGGTTCGCGTGCAATTTTTATTGCCTTCGCATTAATATTAAATGCACGAATTTATTCACTCGAATTGACTGCGAAACAAGTTAACAACTTCATGATTTCTAGTTTGCTAACGAATTACAAAAATAAATCAGACATTCAAGCGCTTATTGCTGCGGATAAAGTTAATAAAAGCGAAAGTTCTCCATTATTCGGAACAAATGAAAGTATTTTACGATTTAGATTCCAGTCTGATAAATATTTAAGGGACACTGAAATTAAGTACGAATTGTTTATGAGCCGCAGCCGCATTGTGCGCGTGAAGTAATAGTACGTAAATACATCCAATCAAAATTTGTGAACATTATGAGATTGAAGCGCCATAGAAAGTTTTATCCGGTTTACGAATCGCAATAAAAACAGAAGCAGAACTCGACCAGGCTTGAACAACAACAACAACAACAACCAGCAACCCGATGCGAGAGCCTAAGAGCGCGCACAATACGTCCTTTATCTGCATTTTATTAAATGCGCGAATCCGTTCGGCAGTGGCGGCGGCAGGCGAAAATGTGCGCGTGGTGTAGCTGTAATAAGGCGCTCGTAGCGTTATCTTGCGATGCTCTTCGGGGGTGCATGCAATCTTTATTGTGGAGTGGTGCGTCGAGCGAACGCACATTCGCAAAAACAATGATAAAGTTTTAATTATCAGTCGTCGAATGGCGTGAACGAAGTGTGCGGCGGAGCGCCTTGGAACCTATAACAAAACTTTAATTGTTATGCATATTAAACTATAACAAAAGCCGTTTCGGCGTTATTGTGCTGCCGACGACAGCTGTGCGCATCGACTTGAAGCAACTTATAATTATGTGCTAATACGTGTTGTAATGGTTTACGATTATTGCAAATTGCAATTGTCGGCGGCTGTTACCATCGCAACGCGTGTGCTTTTTCCTCCGTGCACGCGCGTTAAATGTATCGAAATTGTCGAGGGGACCTGTTGCAATTTAACATTTCGCTTCGTTCGCATGTGGCTCACGTGCGGCTTTTATTAGAGTCATCTCTGCTGTGTTGCTTCGCAGAGATGGAGATGGCGAAGAAAACGAGCGCGGAAAAAAATGGGAGCAATAACAACAGAAAACAGGAACGTCTCGGCGCGCCGCTCCTTGCTCGAGGGATTTCGTGCATGTCGTTCGAATGCAAATAACGATAATGCGACGCGTTGTAATGTTTAACAAATGATGACTTTTGCCTTAATATTTTAGTCCGCGATTCATTTTTTGGTCCGCGCGCAAAAATGTTGATCTTTGAGCACGAATTGTGGCACGTGTTTGTCGATGTACTTGCAACGAAATATTCGAATGTAACTTTGCAAAGTCGAAAAAGACGTATACAAAGTGTTCTCGTATAGTGCTGAGTAAATATGCACAAGGTGTGCGTAGCATTCACACAGAAAAAGTTTCGATAGAGACATATGTGTGCTGGAGTATACGTGTATTTTGGGGAGCGGCGGTTTAGTTGTGTTGGAATTTTGAGCATGGGACGCGCATGCATTGAGAGCAAGTTCTTATTGAATTTTGAAAACGTGGATTTCAAGTTAACGTTTCAATAGTATGTGTTTAAGCAACA
>JARJDV010002621.1:0-11645 GCA_030264675.1 Anaulacaspis nigra
CGTGAAAATCGTTGATCTGCGTAATAACTTGCTAATCCGGGGATTAACGGAGTTACTATGGTGATTTGCAGAATCAATTCTCTTACCAATTCCCCAGAGTAAATTTTCAAGTGTTATTATTATTACAGTCCCTGAAGGAGTAATGCAGAAATCGTGACATGCAATCAAATTTTGATTGCTGATTAGAAGAACAACTTGATGTTCTTTTAATTCAATTCGGGGGTTTATATCTCTTAAAACATTCAAAGGAAATTAAAAATATTAATGTTAAATTTATGAAGAATTTAATTATGTTTCTAGCAGTGCAAGAATTATTATAACATCTTTTGTAGTTTGCAGGATATACGTGTTTTAAAATGTCATTACGTTGCTTCCGTTTCGTGCGTGTGCTTTACATAAATTTTAAACACTCATTACTTGAAAAGTTATGCAGCGATTTCAAACATTTAAAAAGCATAATCATAGGCATTACATGCAGTTTTAGACTATATAGCATACTAATCTCTGATCAGCTAAGTTTTCTGCAAATGAACGATTTTCTGCGTTCAACCGTACCGTATTCATGAATATTTATTATTGGTTTGGCTTTCAATTTTGTTTCTTCGTAACCCTCGTCTCTCCTGACGAAGCAAGAATGAAGCCGACAAAATGAAATTGAGGTTATTTTTCCTCGCTGTATAGTGTAAATGTGAATTGGAAATGACAAGCAGGACGAGGAAAAGCAAGGAAATGTATTTGATCGACGCACAAATATGATGAATCGTAAAGCAAACGTGTCCAATAGAAAAAAAAACATACACACACACAATAGTACACCCTTTAAAACTTGTATGACGAATAAGTGATTTTCACATTTATTTTTCTCCTTTTTCTCTAGTTGGGCTTGGACAAAGACGAGGTAGATGATAGTTGATACTCGATCAGTTCTCATATCTTCTAATAACGAGAATGATGCAAACAAACAAATTGCTTGATCAGGCAGCATAAAAGCAAAACAGGCAAAAAAATATAAACACGAAACCAATAACGAGCAAGCAGTTTCACATTGTTTATAATATTCCAATTATAATTATTCTTATTATCATTGTCTCTGTTTATATCAAATAACCACCGTTTTGCAATTCACTCTTGTTTTTTGTGTGTTAACTGTTTGTTTGTGACTAAAGTTTTGACATAACCGAAGTACACACATTTTTCATATTCAAGTTCAGAGAGCAAGCACACACATACACATTGATCAATGTTTGGAAACAAAAAGTTTTCCTAAACGTTCACTTTTCGGACCAGAAACGTAACGAAGTGACCAAGAGTTCTAGACTTGTTTATTGCGTTCAAACAGCCCACATTGTGTTGTATTGCTTTTTGACTGTGCTATCTTTCTATATCTATCTACATATAAAATATGTTTCTATTTCGCTTAGTTCTTAAGTTATTTCTTTTATAAAATGCCGTTTACTAACGCAGCTTTTCTCTTAATGTTGTACTTGATGTGTCGTGGGTGTTGCGTCGTGAAGACGACGACTAATTTTAACAGCAGCTGGACATTGCATGGCCATTTTAAACTATTTGCGTACAGATTCTCTCTTTCTTCTCTCTGTGTGTTGTGTACATATTTGAAAAACCCAGTCGTAGTGATTGCTTTAGTGAGTGCATATATTTATACAATCTATCTAAGCAAGTCGCTCTGGTGGGTTTTGGACAGTTTGGTTGTAATGTGTTTTTCTAGACGACCACACTCATCGGATTACTGAAGACCGCGCGTCTCTTGCGGCTGGTGCGCGTCGCGAGGAAGATTGATAGGTATTCCGAGTATGGGGCTGCTGTCCTGCTCCTGCTTATGGCGACGTTCGCCTTGATTGCCCACTGGTTGGCGTGCATCTGGTAAGGGAAATAATAGAACGAGAGTGTGTCACATAAAAGCGATTTCCACCACAACTACCACAGCATTCCCTAACGAAAACAATAAACAAAGCAAATGAGAAAATTGCAACATGAATAACGACAGCCTGAAACGAATAAAACTGTATGGCCAATCCGTTCCGAAATCGTGATAAATGTGTGTGTTTACTAGAGCTAGTTAATGAAACAATAGCGAAGATGATTTGGTAATGTAGCTTCTTTGATGTGCTCGTTTATTGGAAAACGTATTTTTAGCACGCACACTAACTTATTATTTTCGCAAAAGTTGGGTTGTAAATCAATCAGCAAATTGATATCGTGCATGTTAAGGATAATGCTGTTCGTATGTGGACAACTTCGATATGCACTTAGAGATAATGAATTGAACGATTTCGGAAAAGTTGGCAAATAATTTTCACACCAGAAATCATGTTCTGGAAAAGTTATTTGCACGTCTAACGAGTTTGTCGGTTTTTAGGTATGCAATTGGCAATGCCCAACGTCCATTCCTGAAGATCGGCTGGCTGGATATTCTGGCAAATGATACGCAGCAGTATTTCACCGCAAATAACACTGGCGGACCGAGCATTAAAAGTCGTTATATTACGGCGCTTTACTTCACCTTTACATCGCTAACGAGCGTTGGCTTTGGCAATGTGGCGCCCAACACGGACTCGGAGAAGATCTTCACCATTTGCGTCATGCTAGTTGGCTGTAAGTTTTCGCCGTTTTCGCACAGTACCAGAGACTTTATATACGACCATTGCAATTTTTAGCGCTCATGTATGCGAGCATCTTTGGTAATGTTTCGGCAATTATTCAACGACTGTATTCGGGAACAGCTCGCTATCACACGCAAATGCTACGTGTGCGCGAGTTTATTCGGTTCCATCAAATTCCGAATCCGTTGCGGCAGCGCCTTGAAGAGTACTTCCAGCACGCTTGGAGCTACACGAATGGCATAGACATGAATAGTGTGCTGAAAGGTTTCCCCGAGTGCCTGCAGGCGGACATTTGCCTGCATTTGAACCGTAATCTGCTTCAGAACTGCTCCGTCTTTGACGGCGCTAGTCCGGGATGCTTACGCGCTTTGACTTTGAAGTTTAAAACAACGCATGCACCTCCCGGTGATACGCTTGTGCATCGTGGCGATGTTCTCACTTCGTTGTACTTTATTTCGCGCGGATCCATAGAGATTCTGCGCGACGATATTGTGATGGCTATTCTGGGAAAGTTTGACATCTTCGGTGAGAATCCATGCGCCAGCTTAACGCTGGGCAAGTCCAGCTGCAATGTGCGCGCCTTGACCTATTGCGATCTGCACAAAATTCATCGTGACGATCTGCTCGATGTACTTGAACTGTATCCGGAGTTCTACACGCATTTCATGAACAATTTAGAGATTACTTTTAATTTACGTGACGTACGTATTTCATGCTAGGAAAGATTTAGAATTAATGCGAATGTTCTACTTACTTAGGAGGAGCAGGCTGGAGTGGTGCCGAAAGCAAGATTCTTTACGCGCACGAATTCAGCGGACCGAGAGCGTTCGTACGTGATGCGCCAGAATTTCCAGACGCGCTCCAACGGACACTCCAGCCGAGGAAATTCGGTGAACGGCGGACGACAGGAGTCGCAGTGCAGCGAGGAGTCCGAATCAGGTGTGTACCGAAATTTCCATCTTGCGCACGGCTAGCTTTTCTCATGCGCGCTATCTATGGTTGCCACATTTCATGATGCGCCGCTAATGCAAACCAAACGTCGTTGTATTTGTTGCTAACATATTTTGAACACGGGTGCAACAGGTCACGGCATTCTGGAGTTTTCCACGGACAAAGCGGGCCAAGACGTGACGCCAATTAACTTGGATTACGGCGACGAGAAGCGGCGTTCAACAACGCTAAATTCCATTACCGGTGAGTGTGCGCACTTATCGTCGGTTTGCGGCGAGAGAATTAATACTTACTTAAGTCTGAATTTCAAGTGCAAATCTCAATTCTCCTAGTTGAATTTCTTTAACACACTTGTCTGTTTCTGAACGAGTTCTTCATTACGAAATGAATCCCCACTTTAATCTCTACTCTCAATTCTCCATTTGTAAATAATCAAAGTAGTACCCCACACCCACTTGCTAATTGACTTACTACTATTAATTAATTCATTCAAACTGATTGAGGACGATGCAAGCAAAAGGGTTTATGAAGTATGAAGTAGTCAAGAGTTTTATTTACTTCCCCCTGGCATGTCTGCAGGCAATTAACTTTAACCCCCGAAAGTTGTTAATTTGTTCGTTCTCTATTAATTCGATTAACCAGCTAGAAGAAGCAATTGTCGGTAAAGGGAGCGCAAGCACCTCCAGACAAAAGGGCGTATTGTGTGTGCGAGAGAAAGAACACAAATTTGTTTTGTAACAAGTTTGATGCCAGATTTTGTTGACAAATCGAAACGATTGAATGTTGTTTAGGCATGCTTTCACAACTCAAACGCAGCATCCCCGACTTACGGTTACACAAAACGCATCAGCCGCTCATCGGTAAGTTCGACGTGGTTTGTTCAGTGTCTCATTGTTTCCACATCGCATCTATATGTGTATCCTGTGTCTAAGTCACATTACACATTGCAGCCTAAAAAACGCAAAGATGCAATGCAAAATACTAAATGTGCCATGAATTAAGTAACCAGTTGCGATGCCACCGCCATTTATTCATCATTTCAAAACAATACTACACGTATTAATACGAATTGCATTTAATTAGATAGCGTCTATGCATACTGCTTACCTGTTGCTGTGTGGCTGCATGTCTGTGTTCCAGAGTGTGGCGTTATTTCCGTCAATAAAATTCACACACTTGCTGGGTTGTTGCTTTGTGTATTGCGCGCATGAAACGCACTTAACTACTTTACTAACTAACTTACGGTTTGTTGATGTTGTACATTATATTGGCATAGTTAGTGCATTGCTGATGTTGTTTTGCGTTTCCGTGCAGCGCAATCGACGCCGCCGCCACAGCATCGGTCCAAGACGATACGTCGGCAATCGTCTATCGGCGCCTATCATCATCACGAGTCGACACCCACCCCCGTCCAGCACCAGCAGCATGCCTCCTCGCAGCCGTCGCAGTCGCAACAAGCGCAACTGCAACAGGCACCTTTGTCCAGCAGCACCAGCTACTACACGAACAGTCCGAGCCCCCCGCAGGGTGAGCCGATCACGTTCACAGCGATCGGCGCCCTTCACACGCAACCCGCCGAAGAGTACGCTGTGGTCGATCAGCACGCTGTCGCCGGCCAGCAGGATGCGGCTGCCGGCGCTGCTGTTGCCACCGTTGCTACCGTTGCCGCCGCCACACATTCCAACGATCTTGTAGTTTTAAGTAGGCACCAATTCGATTTGATGAACGGACGGCTTGACCAACTCATGCGGAAGGTTGATGGGCTCGAGCGCGGTCTCGCGCAGGATGTGCGTGCTATTCTGCATTACATTACACAGCGAGATCAATCGACTTTCTCTCGTGATAGTAACAAATTAGAGGTATAACACTCGCAACGCAAGTGGCGAATAAGTTCTGAGCTGAAATTATTTGTTATCAGGTGCCTGATTATGAAAATATAACGATAGATGCTACACGTACTAGATTTACGTTCCAAAGATCGGTTAGCGAGCCGAAACCAATCTCGTCCAAGGCACAACAACAGCAAGCGACGCAGCAAGCACAACCTTTACACAGGTATTTCAAAAAGTTTCCAAACTAAGTTCAAAAGCATGTGTGACATTCATTGGTCTCTTGTAGATTCGCATCGTTTAATAGAGCATTCGACATTGAGCGTGCCTCATCGGATTCAGCCGCATGGACAGAAACGCAATTTCGCGAAAAAGTCCCACTGCTGGCGAAGCCACAGCAGGATGAGGAAAAGTCTGCGCCGATCGCAAAGCTTGAATCGCTTGATGAATTAGATCTCGTTAGTGGTCAAAGTCAGCCGGACTCATCCGATGCGTAACACTAGTGTATTACCAGCAACAATACTAAATAATACGTATATTATATGAGAACGAGACGAAGACGATGAAGGAAAACTATATAGATAGCTAACAAAAATTTGCATATACTTAAAGAAATAGCCTTCAAAAAAACGTACATAATAAACAATTGATGAACGCCATTGAAAGCACCACGCCATAAATTATTCTTAATTATCTAAACATAATGAACAAATCAATCATCAGTGAGCAAATAAGCGAAATTTTAGATTGGGCAGAGCTTGCATTTTTTGCAAATTTGTTGCTTGTTGGAGACGATGTTGAGACAATGTTATTGTATAAATAATATTACGGTTAATGATTTTCTTTTCGTTTGCAACTGGTCGTAATTTTGAATGCACAATAACTAGGTGAGTAGCAGCCAACGGAACAGATTGATGAAACATTGGTTGATGAATTGGTGATTGAATAACGTTTTAGGTAGGGAGTAGGTTCTTAGCTAGGAGTTGTAGCGGCAAACAAAACCAAAAAATTCGAATAATACCACAATGAACGAGGACCCTTTGATGAGACTTTATTCAAATCGCGCATATCAAAGATTTATTAACGATGATACCTACTCTTTTACACAAAATAGATGCAACAACGCAAAACCACAAAGCAGAGCGAAGCGCAGATCAGTTAGAAGCCTAAGCAAATGCGTGCAATACATTGCGAATTGTTGCTGATTGTTGAATAGCATTTTAATCAAGATTTTCGTTCAATCAATCGGTTTTTCGTTATATTGAGCACTCATACTCCCGAAGACACCTCATTATACTAATTCTAATAATAATAATTATGATCTACCACATAAGTTTGTTGAAGCAATTTCGTCTTTCAAAAGGTTTTATTTACTTAATTATTATATATTCTATAGAGGATAGATATGTATTATCATGAATATTGTTAAAGAATGTTTCTCATTTGATAATAATTGATATTTGAAGTGCATCTCTTAGAATTGATAGTTAAACTACGCGAAAATGAAAAGCAATGCAGAAAGCGGAGGAGAAGGAGGAGATGAATACGAATTATTAAAAGTTGCAAACCAAAATTATACGCTCTTTCTCTGCATATGATGTGAAATTATGGCTAATTAATACTCTTATCACCGTTACACACACACTTCATTCACGAATGTTTCGAGGAGAGGACATCACATCACAAGAATTCCGAATTTTCAACGCCGTCTTGCCTCATTCAGAAGCAGATCTTGCACACGGTGTTTGTATAATCCGGTTGTTCTTTGATTTTTTCTAATAGACAAACACCTTGTGCACATTTAGAGTATACCTATAATAAGCGCTTTCATTACTATTGGGATTTCATGATAAGCAAGAAAAAAATAAAAAACAACACTCAATAAGAGCGAATATTAACTATTGTGAATAGAAGTTTTCTATGCAAACATTATAATTAAGCACAATGAACAAACAAACAAAAAAACATTAAAACCAAAGAAAACAAAAGAGAGGAAGCATACATTTTGGTAATTGCATTCAGCGTATATGTTTATACACAATAATTAACGACATATTGTACCAATATTTTTAATAATTCTTATAACATGTAAATTGAACCAAATGCTACTAATTTATATATTGCAATTCTAATACTGAATTACGGATCGAAACGAGCTAAGAGATAGGCACAGACATGACGAAAGTGATTATAGAGTACATAAAGTTTAATGCGATATTGTTTATATACCTGATTACTATTATTATATATTATAAATTATTGACAAATGATAGACATGCTCCGTTTTGTTTGGAACTATTTGAGCAACTGCAAGACATGTTTAATGAATGACGGTCACAGGCAGATGAATCTAGAGTCGACGAGCGAATGATTTAAGATATTATGAAATGCAATAAAAGTGATACATATAATAAGTTTATTGTTCTTTATTGCTGAAAGAAAAAAAATACATCACAAAAATATAAATGTGAATTTTAATTTATGGCACCATCCAGCTTAGGAAATTAGCTCTCTACCTTCATGGTATTATTGTAAAATGTATATATTGAGAAAAAGAGCTTATTTAATGTTATAACTACTGCTTAGAAAGACAAATTCTATATTTATATAGTTTGTTTAAAATAAATAAGCATGTAGCACCTTATAGCGAGTGGTGAAATTGGTTGCATAGTTTATAATCCGTCAGGTGGTATAAAGCGTCATTACAACTTAACCCACAAAGTAGTCATGTAAAAACCGTTGATATTCCGGCTGGTCAGTGTTGATTATCTGGTGTTTATAATGAATTCCCATTGTGTTCAAGCCATTCAATATTTATACGATCAACAACATAGTGTTGCGGTACATTATGAAGGATTGCCAGCAGCAAATCGATTGGTTTCAATAAAATTATCAAAAGTGGATACCTACCAGCTTGTAAGTACAATAGCAAACAGGTCTTCTATTGCCAACCGCGACGTGTCGTATCATTCTTATTATTTCATTCAGATATTTAAACTCGAAGAAGTAGATAACTATCAGTTTAGTTACACTGGCGTTATAGATCAGGCAGTTTTTAACCAAATGAAAATTGAACAGTCACTGGAGGTTAAGTTCAATGAGATACCATCACAAATAGTAAAGATGTTTAGAGCTACAATTGATCAAAATATGTAAGGTCAACCTTTAATGAGTTGAGAGTAGTATATAACAGTTATTTCCTAGGTTTCTAAAGCTAGAAGCTAATGCAGATACGTGTAAACTAATCTTTTATGAGAAGTCACCATGGAAGCCCTTGGTGTGGCTAACACTTGATTTACAAAGAACTAATCAAGCTGAAATAATAGAGGAAATGTCCAGGAAGTTAATGCAGATTAAGGTAAGAACTGTCATACTTGAATTTCAATTTTCTTAAAGTGTTGTTTTACATAGGAAGCAAACAGGTTTATGAAACAACAGTTAGACTCATCTAGAGGTGAAATAAGCCATTTGACACTATCTCTGAAAAATATACAACTGAACAATACACAATTAGAATCTACATTCCATGAACAAATAACACTGATAAGTAGAGCCTTTACGTCCGCTTTTGCAAATGTGGAAATGTCTGTGAATGAAAAATTGTTGAAATTCTCAAGTCGATTGGCAAAACTTCAAAATGATATGCTTGTATTAAAGAATCAAGCTAAAATAAAATCGGATTCCAACTTACGTTTAGCTACGTCTTTTCATACGCTACGTCTAGAGAACGAACGCAATGTGAAATTGCTAGATGAGTTTAAAGTTGAGGTAAACCATCTACGTCTACTCAAATGTAACGTTGAAGAAGAGTTGGCACAAACTCGACAAAACATAGAAAAGAAACAATCCGAGTGCGAAGGTCTAGCAAAGCAAATCGTAAGTACAATTTGATTACTGCTTGTTTAGTGCCTTTATGCTTGTTTTTGCTTCCAGACTGAGCTTAAATATGATTTGCAAGAAGCTACATTTTTAATAGCACAAAAAGGCAAGATGCATGATGAAATTGCAAAAGATCTAGTTCAAGCTAATAACATGTTAGTCAATTTTAATCATCAATACGATACATTGTCTGAGGAAGTAAGTAAACAAGTTATTACGTTCACACCCGGATGGATGGCCTACAGGCACTCATGATTTCAGGTTGAGGCGTTACACAGAACCAGCACCCAAAAAGATCAACAAATAGACGAATTAAGTAAACAAAAGGAACAAGCGCTGCGTGATTTAAAGACATATCGAACTGAATATGGCGCAGAACGTCTTAAGGCATTACAACATGAAGTTTTTGTTGCGAAAAGAGCACAACAAGAGATCGAAAAGCAACATAAAGAAGCGATCAAATGTGTGTATTATGTTAGTTGGATACTATGGATGTTTTTTGAAGGTTTATTTATTATTACAGTGAATAATCTCCTCACGAAGAAGTTATCCGATACTCCTAATGTAATATCTAATCGATTACCGTCCCAGACTTGCAACAGTCAGTTGCAGCCCCCAAGCCAACGATCTAATTATTAAATGTATGTAATACGTAAAAAGAAAAATATTATCTTTTATTAAAATTCCCCCTTTGTTTCATGCAAAATTACCAGTAGTTAGAAGTACCTAAATGCAACATTGAGTACGCATACATCGACCCTTTTCTAAGGTGCAATATAAACCAACACGCGCAATTTTGATCTTATCTGCGCGTGACGTCAATGCGCTGCATTCCATTTTTGTGTTATCGCTAGCGCTAGTACTACGTAAGTCTTTGCCGCGAGTACTTTGTGCAGCATCTCAAGAATTCTAATTAAATAGATAATTAACGAAGATTAATACGGAAAGCGACTGTGAATCGAGTGCACTTATAGTGGTGAACATGCCCGCGTTGAAGGAGTTTAATAAGAAAACGTCGCTTCGCTATGATAAATCAGTGAAACCTGCTTAACCTATGGGTGCATGTTGCATCTTTTCCAAAGCGTATTTAATCATGCTTATGCGCTGCAGCGCAGGCTGAACGCAGGAAGATGGGACGAGGAGCGGAATCAACGGCAAGGAGAGCAGGCAAGCAGGTAGGTGTTGCTCCTTTCTTCGTTTCATCCTGGCTCATTTCTCATTCGTCTCTACCTGCCAGCCGGCTGGCTACAGGTTTGCTACTTCTGCTGCTGCACAGCCGCATTCAGTGAGCGCAGCTCTCGCGTTCGCTACTCGCTTCAGACTGCGGCTGACTGACGGCGGCGGCGGCAGAATCACTTCGCACTTGCCTGCCGACGTGAGCGTACATATCGGTGGAAAGTACGGACCGCGATTCGCGTGTTGTGTTAACTAACTTCATGCTCACTTGTTCCAACTATCACTCAAGAAGCAAGTCACCGATGAGCACTTGATTGCCATCCAATCAAACTTGAATATTAATTAGCCGCTGAAATCTTAGAAACTTGAACTGAGAAAGAGCCAGGGAACGCAATCATGGATTCGTTTTTACTTATGATTGTGTTAATTGTCAGTGCGCCCGCATTCGTATGGGGAGGAAGCTGCCGCGAGGCGAAACTTTGCTGTCCAGGACGCGATTCCTCCTGCGTGGTTCAAAAGGCTCCGCTCAACGATATTATCCAGGACCTCACCGATAAACCGTGCTACTGTGACCACGCTTGTCTAAAGTTGGGCGATTGCTGCAGGGACTTCAAGGAAGCTTGCGGGGGTGAGTTTTTACACATTGTTTCTATTCGTTAATTTATTGTGCTTTTTTATTCTTCGACCACCAACATGTACGGCTTTGATTTGTAACGGATTGTATCGTCTAAATGCGGTCTTTTGTTCGTTAATTGGAAACGCGAAAGAAAAGTGAAAATGTTTGCGTTTGTTGGCTCGTTGTCCACTATTTGCACACAAGTGCAATTCTCCGGGGAAATTTCAATTAAAAATTTTAGTGGCGTAAAACCAAACAAGTTAATAACAAGATTTAATTCAAACTTTTCAGTCGGGCCAAAACCTTTTTTGTTTTGCGCGCTTTACATGGTACATTCCGGAAAAAACTAATTAAGTTGTAATTACTTAATAGAAAATTTCGCTATTAAAACTAAAAGTGCAAGATGAAAGCGTTGGGCCAAAAGGAGCGACGGAATATTTTAATTTTAAAGATACGAAGGGTAGTTTCACTACTTTGGCTTGATATTATGATTGAAGTTTTTCCAAGTTATAAAACATGACGCAACTTTTACGGCCCGCAAGCCGTAAATATGTTGATGAGTAGTAATTGTCG
>JARJDV010002622.1:0-10299 GCA_030264675.1 Anaulacaspis nigra
ATCTAACAACCTGCACTTAGAGGACCTCTAATGCCTTCCTTTCCTAGTTGTAAGAGTCCTTGCTTTATGTCCCGTAAAATCTGAAAAGTTTTGAACTCGATTAAACTACGAATATTTTAGTCAGAAGATCATTTTAGCAGTTTCACATTAATGCTCATATTCCTAAATCAATTCTTTCACAGAATCCCACGGTTTTATGACAATTTAGTGGCTCGTAACGACTTTGAGTATCCTCTCCAATAACCGCAAATTCTTTACAATTTTTTATTCGCTTATTGTTCGCGCATTGATCGTTGTTTTTCACTGTATACTGAAATTTGCGAAATGCGTGTGGTTTGCCTTCCGGATTTTCGGATCATAATAGCTTGTACAGCCGTTCCTGCTGCTGCCACAGCCGTGCCACTCATTCGTTTGGGCTCTCCTATGAGTATTGAGATTTATTAGAGAGGTGGCGAATTGCAAATGAAAACAGATGGTTGTGACACGATGGTAATTGAATTTTCCTACAGTACAACGCGTTGGGTGTACTTTTTTGTGTCACCACTCACGTACTGATGACACAGGAGCCCCGACCGAAGAGAATGCTCAAAATACGCATTACGTTAACGTATTTAAACTGATTGATTCCCTGCTTTTGTTGCTTCGTTAAAGGCTAAATACCGACGAGAGAATATTACCCGGAACAGAGGAGTCGGTGTTTGTTCAATCACATCAACTAAACGCTTTGATACCTTTGTAATCAACACTGATTGATGACAAAATCAAATCTACTATCTCTCAAGTAGTAAAATATATAACATAACTTACCTCTTCATGTTCCTTTGTAAACTTTTCGCGTTTTCTTAATGCCTCTTGAAGTTTCAATTTGTAAATAGTTTCCTCAAACGTGTTGGATGCGCCACCATTCATTTGCAAATGCCGTAGACGATCGTAATCACGGGGATCCACCATTGATCTCAAAACTGCATGTTGGCCCAAATCTGTTAAACCCAAACCGCTTTGGAGGACGCTGTCAGGTGTGTCGACCTGTTAAAAGCAACCCATTGTTAGAATACTTTTAGCCAATTTACATTGAAGTAAAATAACATGGCCGACATGTATAATCTTGTTAAGCAATTCACGTAAATTTGCAATCATATTTTAGTAATTTGCGACATGCGTTTAGCAAAAAAAAAATAAGTGGCATTTCTCATGGGAAATGTACGTCTAGCAGCACACGCAGAACCACGCAAGTTAGGTGACTTGCAAAGACAAAAGACACTTAAACAAGCTGTCTGCTTGGCTGGCTGCTTATTACGCAGCATTAACGACAAGCTGGAAAATTCACAGACGTCGAATCCGCAGAAGATGTGAAAGGAAAAAATATGTCGGCGAGGATATGGGCGCCGTGGTGACAATGACAGCGATGACTGCAAATATGAAGCGCGCGCGCCTGCAGGACGACGGCGTGAAGGATGCGAAGAGCGAATAAGAACGACGAGCAATGCGCGGATGAAACAAAAGTATCTGGCGCTTTAATCTTCGAAAACACTTTGTCTGTCACTAAGTCTTTGCTCGTCTTTTCCTGTATGCATCTCAACGGTATTTCGCATGCAAATAAACTGGGTGTTTATTTATAATTAATGGATTAGCTCCTTGAAAATCGCGAAACTTTGCGAAACAAAACGCGAATCTTATATTCACATGTAGGTAGGATATTTTCATGTGCGCATAATAATCAAACAAAATAATTAGAAAGGACAAGGCACGCTTGAAGTTACTCGTACAAAAAGGATGCAGAAGATTATAGAAAAACCTAGAGCAGAGAACTATGTGTGCCGGTTCGTCTGGATGACGTCCCATGTCTGCGCATCAGTCTCGAACTTCAATTAAAGTCTAGTAGGTGCATCAGCCAGCCACGTGAAGTAGCAGAGCCAGCGTTTCAAGTATCTATGCCATTGTGGATAACGCAACTGACGAAGCGCGAGAGCACATGCATCATTCTTTCGCACGAATGAATATTGCTGAGCTTGCGTCGCACTCCTTCAACGTCCAAGCTGGTGCATTCATTATGTTGAAATCCAACAGCATCACTATTGGTTGAATACGGTAGCGTTAACATTATTGATAACAATTGCGCGCAGCGCGACCCAAGCTAACAGAATTTGCAAAGTTTACAATATTATCTTCCATTGTTATTTTGTCTTCAAACTTATCCCGAATAAATATTAAGAAATAGCTTTGAATTCAAACAGTGAGCAATTAATAAGAAAACTTCCTCAGGCATTATGAATTTCAGCACGAAGCCAAATGCATCAAAACCGCAACACTTTCAAAAGTGTATTCATTCTTTGCCACAGAATTGTAGCGCGCTTCAAATTCCTCTTCTTTGCGATGAGCGAGCGGACGGATTCCACGGGGACGCAATATCTCTAGGCTTTTTTGGATACCCCACGTTTGGTTGGGATCGCTTCAGATTGCTTACCAAATAAATGCAAGCCATCCAAACTTGTCGAAACTTTTCGCGCGCGCGCACGCCATAGTTATTGTAATTTCATAATTTTCTTGCCGTCGACAAAGTTGATCGCAGGGGGCCGCCCAGCGGAATGATTAAGTTTGCTTCAGTCTTTGCAAATTCCTACCGTCGAAGAGTTCTTAGTGCGCTGCTTCTTGAAGTTTTCCACACGCTTTCCTCATTTATTTCCAAACTCTATCACCCGGCGCGCCGTCATCAGAGCGAGCGCGTCTCGATAAATACACTGGGTCCTGATAAATCAGATGCAATATCGTTTCGACAGGGTGACGTATTAACCTTCGCTGCGAAGGGTTTGCCAGTGCGTTGGATACGCAGCACAGCACGCACAATGGGCCCGACTTTGATCGAGCGCCGGCGGATTAAGCGAGACAAAAGACTTCTCTCCCCCGACGAGAGTGTTCGATTCCACTTTATTACAAGTAATAACATATTATCCTTAAACTTGGTTTCCATTTCGATTGACTGACTTTTTCAGACAATATTTTGTCAAGTCAGATAAAACAATTACGATGAGATCATTTATTATTGCCCCCCATTGCCCTAAAAGCTTATTAGCCATTGGCAGTATGATAAAATTGCTGCGATTTTTAGTGAAACATCACAGCACCGTTTTGGCATTGTTCAGCCTGGCCGTTGTCGTCTCGAGAGGAGCACTTATTAGTCCGCTTCCTACCCCAATTTCAAAGGGAATTTATACCCTGCCGGCACATCTACAATCATGAAACCTCATGCACGAACTAGATCCAAAGTGTCCTGACATGAACAATGCACGGGCAGATTCCCGCATTCTTTGATAATCTGACGGTTATGTGTGAATGAGTGTTGAAAAAAGGGTGAATCATCCCCTTGTTCTATACTAGGGGTGTCAAATTAAATTGAGTCTTGGACGCAGTCATTTTTGAGTCTCTCCTTTACTCTAAAGATTTGCCAATGTTTTCGCAATAATGCACAAACCCCTAAGAAATGTAATTTCAACAAATTTCATTGCCCAACTCGATTGAGATTCCGCTTCGGTTTCAAATGGTTCCACTCTATAAACAATATAAACGATTTAAGGGTTGCGGCACGGTGCACAAACATTTTTCAATCCTATTAGTTTTATGCGAAGCGAGTAGTCTATTTCGGGCATGGATATTTTTATGACAGCGATATGAAACCATTAGACGCAATGAGTATTTTTTCAATCAAAGTAATAAAAGCGAAGCTTGTTTGGAACTTTGTTTTTGGTTTGTTGCTTTTTACATTTTAGTTTATTAGCAAGTGGGCGCACTTTTATTTATCCACGAGTTGCACAAGCAATGGACGCGGCGCGCATTTGTGGAATGAGACAGCGGCTGAGCTGCTACTCTCGTAGTGGTTAAATGAAGCATTTTACGACAATGGGACCGTCAGGCCTTCCGCCTCCAAGCACACGTGCGACTCGTGTCGTACCGCGCGCACGCTGAACATCACGCATCCTCAAACCACCACCACCGCTGCTGCTGCCGCCGCCGCCAAAGTCCATCGCGGCTTGGGTTTTGGCAAGCAACAAAAGTAATAGGAGCACGGCTATCTTCTTTCCATTCCTGCCAACGATGGCGGCGAGAACGGGATAGTGCATAGAGATAAAAAAGTACGTGAACGCAATAGCGAGGATAGCAATATAAGCGCGGGTGCAATAGTTTCAGTTTCATTGCGGAACACGTAGTTTTCCCATTATGATCCCTCAGGTTGTTGCAAAACGCTACGTGTGTTCAGGTATCTCGCAAACAACCGTTGCTATCTGTATCATTTTATTTTCATAACCGTTGATCAACTATTTAAATTCTATTTGGGAAACCCCGAACCAGACTTGAAAGTACGTAACATAAATCTTCCATTCCCCCCTCTGGTAGCAGACTCACCAAATCTTGCAATCAGCTAAATTACATTTGAAACTAAAAATATTTATCGATCAATTGTACGGTTACATTAGTTGGCGAAGCATTAGGCAATAATTGCAATGCACTACGTTGATGATGAAAGGATAAATGTTGACAGTTCAATTTACAAGCGAACGCAATTACCAAACATTTTGTTCACCATCTCCTCACCACCTATACCATCAACCGCCGGCCGCGAACAAAAGCACATTGCACTACAGTGCAATTCGTGCACATTCGTTTTACATTTTATATCCGCACAGAGGCCGAATAAAATGGCATTCGGACGTGCATTCTGAAAGATGTCATCGCTGTTTTTTGACGAATCAAATTGGCAATATCGTCGATGCAATATAAACGCAATTTTCCGTACGCATTTTGAATTGAAAAATAAACAACGTATTTGCATAAAATACAACATGATGATGAATGTGCGAGCGCGTGCATAAAGTCAAATACTCCCAAGTCAATTACGCAGTGACAAGTAGCCACGAATCGGCATTAATATTTAAATTTTAATTATTTTAATTAAACGCGCATCCATCACGTGGCGTTGCGGCGGATGAAACTAGCACATTGTAGTTTTACAGCGCTGAAATTTGTACGCTTGTTGCGCGATGGGAATCAAAGTCTCGGCGTTTGCGTTCGCGTTGGCGTGTCGGCGGCGAATTAATGCAACAAGAAGTTTAAACATAAAAGGATACAGCGGGTAAAACAACACGCCGAGTCGTCTTGAATTAGATGTTGACCTACTGCGCGAATAGCCCAGTGGCTGGCTGTACAAGTGCAGTAGCATCAAATATTAAATGAAATTAAAAGTAAACTTAGCATGGCAAACGCGCCGTTCTTTTATGCATTTACCGACGACGATGTTAGGGACGCCGCGGATGGCACTGAGCAATATCAAGTTTTTATTCTTCAATTTCGCACTAACATCGTTGGCAAACTCGTTTAACATTGGCTACAAAATGAGGAAAAGTTATTCGTGAGGTGAAATCACATTTTTAACTTATTATAGCTGCGCATCCCGCAATCCTATTCGTCGCAACACCGCCACTTGCCTGAACTGAACTTGGGTGTGTTTGTGTGTGTGTGTGGGTGTGTATATTAAAATACATTTTATTAAACAATATTCAACATTTTTTACGTTACGGGCGCATACGCGTCCCTTTCGCATGATGGGGAAGGTGGAGGAACGACGCGATGCGGGCTAAAGGTGCAAAATCTGCATAATTTCGTTCTGCCGGCGAGCGCTTCTTTATATTACACGCTGGAGAATTTTATTATTTCGCTTTTGTTATGATAACGCAGCAACGGCGTGTCGCACACTTCGGAGCGCGGAAGTAATTTTAAAAATGTGCAAGTGCTCCCCGGAAGAGCGCATGAACGAACTAAGTAAAAAGTGTTCAAGTAAAGCAAGGTCCTACTCTTCTGCGGGCGCGTGCATGACGTGGAAAATGTGGCAATGAAGTAAAAGTAATTTCGGAAAACCAAAAATTATTGCGCGCTCTCGTTGAGAGGTAATTGCTCGGTTTGCTGGAATTTTACTTTTTCGCCCTACTACTTGCTTACGTTGCGAGCTGCGCTAAACTTATTAGCTCGTAAAAATCAATATACCGAAGATCTGGCCATTCTTTTTTGGCGTGGCTTTTTCGTTTTTATTTCCATAATCTGGAAATAAGCTCGCAAAATATAATAAAACGAAAACAATGGCCGGCGATAAGAAGAAAAAGTGGTGGAAGCAATGAGGTTATCCAATTCAGTCGATTGCTTTTATGAGTATAGCATTTCTCATTGTTTTTTTCCTCTTGCCTTGCTTGCGTTTATTTTACGTTTTTTTTGCAGTGCTATTGCGCCATTAGAATCGTCATGATGAACGAAGACATTAAGCGAATCTTTCAATCCTTTTCGATTACGCGCGACGGCAATTCTACCTTCGCGCGCGCACAGCGGAATTGCAACATTAACGTTTATTGCCGCGTCGCGATACTACCGAACGCAATGCCGCCTCGCGGGCCACCCCCCTGAAATCCGACCATAGTTCTAAGCAGCAGCAGCAACAGCACTTGTATGGAAGACGCGTTAAAGCAGACTAAGTAATGGCTGAACGCGTAGCGTATGCATGTATGCGCGCATGCCGCCGCCCGAAGGATGAGGGTTGGCACGCCAAGGCGTTCGAGGATAAATTATACGGAATGCGGCGTTAAGTGCAAATGTAGAGGAATTTACATCGGGGAATAAACTGCGCTGACTCGTGCGGAGAACCATGCACCACCACCAACCAGGATGGTGCACAACATTCTATGTAGTACGTACCGACGCAATCTGCCATATGCAATTCGACAACAAATGCGGTTTGAATGGATGTTGCCCGTGCCTGCTTCTGTTGTTTCCTTGCGCCATGTAATAATGCCATTGGGGTAGCACCACGCGTGCGTTTTTCTTCTTCTTTCGCCTCGACTATTTTGTACGTATTGCGGGTTATTGCTTCGCATTTGCGTGCTAACGCACTAAAACGAGTTGCTTTACATACGGAAGACAAGTGAGAAGTGGCCCGTCTGCAGGTTTCATTGCGCCTGAAAGTTCCCGAAGTGTTTTCCCGCTATTGAATCGCGGATTGCTTTCGTTTGCCATAGGACAGCCGATTGTGTTCGGGCTATAAAAGCTAACAGTGCGGGGGAAGCTAAGACAAATGGTCGGGCCAATAAATTTCTTCAAGAATTCTGCAGAATGCAGAAGATGCCATGAATTTACGTGCGCGCTTTCTTGAATTCAAAAGTTATTGAAGTATCAATATGTTTCACAAAATCTTCTTGAAAAATAAATTGAATTTCTTATCATTATCGCTATCTTAACATGTATATTTTCTTTTCAATGTGATAATCGCACGTCTCCAATATATTTTCGCGTAAAGCTATTTCATTTCCGGCATGTGTTAGTTCAGTGGCGAAAATAAAAGAAAAATACGACTGCGTTAAGCGACAATTGGAATTTAATTTTTTCGAGAAAATAATTTATTTAAATTCTGAAAAACCAAGGGCGGATTCTCACAAACCCACAGCATTCTCAGAAGCGCGTCCAGGTGCGGAGGCGGCTGATGGTAGTGTACTGTGTCGTACGGGCACTTCGACGCCGCCGCCAAGCTATTACGCAAGCGAATAAAGCGTGACAGGTTTGATTGATTTATGAACATTTTTCCAGCGCATCCTCACAGACCTGAAGTACGACCAACGCTACTTCCACTGCTGCCACAGCCACCGTTCGTTGCAAATACGTCTTCCATATTCACCACCCCCCAACCGCCCCAAAATATGGAGCAAACACATACAAGGTGTGCAGCAAAATAATTGAAAAACCTTGCCTTTTAGGACTTCTCAGCTATGCGGTCCCCCCTTGTTTATAAAAGTAAAGTATCTCGACAATCGCAATTTTCCGCGCTAAAACCACGCTGCCGGAAGTCTGCCTTACATTTTTGGCGCGGCGTGCAAATAGAGCGTGTTTATAATAAAATTGCTGTCGCTTTTTTTCCGCTTCTTCTTTGCACCTGTTTTGCAAATGCGCCATTGGCCTTTTATGCAGCGCGCACCTTCCGCGTTTTCAATGTGTAGTGGGAAATTTATTTGCGGCGCTGATGCGTTTATCCTAGTTTTCCACCGGCACTTCGCTTATGACGTTCTGAAAGCGGTGCGCGTTCGCTAAACAACATTTCTATTGGTTTTCCACCCAAGGGAGACTTTCAAGCGTAGGCATTTGCAACGCGAAAATGTTGCGTTGCGTTGGCTTAAAAAGACAACGTTGTCTCTGATACAGGTGGGAAATCACCGATGCTTATCGCAGATGAAAACAGGCTGTGCGCACTCATTCGAATTGCAAAATTGAATAAATGTTGTAAAGCGAAAACGGAAACTCACCCTTTGTGGCACACCACGTGCGGCTGCCCTGCCATGCCTCGGTGAACTGTTGCCGTGCTTCTCCTTGCGATGTGACGTTTTGAGGCCGCGCAGAAAGCGCGAGAATGTCGTTTTCTTCTTGGCCGTATTCGTATAGTTTTGATCTGCAACATTAAACGAGCGCAAAAATCGCATTGAATCAACTGGTTATGAATAAAATGCATGAAGGCCGGCATTTAATGCCAGATAAGTTATGGATACCGTGCTAGGAGGCGGCAACACGGCCAACTTTTCTTATTTATGCGTTTTAGTTTATCTCGTTGTTGCGCGTATAAGTTAAAAAGGGTTTGCCTTTCGCAAACAGCATGCGCATTGGTAAATAAATCTTTGAAACTATCATACGATACGTAAGCAGCATTGGTTTCGCAGCCCGCTCGCTTGCTTTCGAGTATGAGATGATAAATGCCTTCGTGCATCGGGAAATTACATTCTTTAGTTTTTGCATGTGATTAATGTCGACGACGCAGCTTAAATTAAATTCCTAGGTAATTAAGGCAAATAATAACATTTGTATTTAATTCGAGCACTTAGCCCGCGCGTGCAGGAACAGGAAGGCAAGCGGAGAGCGCGCGTTGCAGTGCGCAAAGTAACAAGAGTCACGTGAAACGCTACTAATTGAAATTAAACACTCCTTTGACAAATATCGAGTACCTGTGCGCAGAGAAATGTACAATGCAATTGCAGCAATTGTAGATACATTGTGTACTTTCGAGAGTGCGAGGCATTTATTTGAGAAAACATTTGTGGAACGTGCTTTGCACGCGCGCGCTCGCGCTCCCTTCAAGAAGCCTCTCCATCCATTCCGGTGAAATATCGCGCGCAATGACATAAACGCTCGCCTCGGCAATTCTTTAATTCGCGCATGAATAAGATAATTTCGCTGTGCGTGTTTTAATTTATTACCGCACTACTACTGTTTCTTCCGCCCAGGGGGGAGAAAGAAAAATCTGCGACACGTTCGAGTCGCGGAAGAAGTCACAGCAGAATATTAATCGCTGCGATTATTCACGCGCATTATCTAAGATGCACTGCGGAAGGCAATCACTGTATCGTCGTTATCAGTCGACCCCATGCGGTGCACTGCATATTATTATTCATTGCACAAATAAATGCGAATAATTTATGAACGCGTGTCTTGAACTTGGCTGGAAATCAGAGCGAGACGAAGATGAATGATTAAATATCTTCATTTAATTCAATTAAATTCAATGTTAATTACGCGAACTGGTCCTTCAATGACAGACTTTGTTTTCGCGTGAAATTTAATTAAACTTGAACGCACCTGTAGCGCACAGCGAACTCAATAAAAGTCCAATCAATCAAACGCTGAAAAAATTTAGAATTCAATTAGTGCACCCTATCAAATTTGGCAGTACCTGGCAGAGTAGTACATCGGACGTGCTTTTGCGTAAGCATTTATCATCAAGCGCGGTATGTAATATTATTTCGGCGGCGGTAGTGGTTCGATCACGTTGCAGTAAAGTGTCAAATAATCGCGACGCGTTCGGAAGAGTGACAAATCGCATTCCCCAACCGCCATCGAGTCGCGCGTTTGTGATTTACCTATACGTGGCGTGGTGATCCGTTATCAGGCGCCGCCGCCGCCGCCGCCGCCAACGACTGATAAGTGTGCGCGTAAAGTGCGCGTGAGATCGATGTGACACTGTGACATGTCGCAGACCTGTGCGAAAATACCGATTGCCTGGCGCGCATACCGGAAACCGGATGCGAAATCCGAACATGCCGTACACATACGGTGTGCGAGATGGCACATTAGTGTTGCCTGATCGGACGGGCAGCAGCAGCGGGGGCGGTGGTACTGCTGGTGCTGTTGAGTTCGAAACTTGCGGGTACTAAATTTGGATTGCCACGAGTGGACGTTTAACACCAGCTCGTATGAATATTTCACGGATTAAATTCTGGGCTAATTCCA
>JARJDV010002624.1:0-14245 GCA_030264675.1 Anaulacaspis nigra
TATAAAATGTGCATTAAATTTGTAAAGCTCCACGCAGAATGTGGTAATAAAGAATAAAAATCGAAATGATCTCAACAAGCACCCTGTGGTTTAGGAGCATTAAACCACAGGGTGCTCTTATTGTTTATATGTGGATGAAATGTTTATTCACACATGTTTAATTCCATCGTTTATCACTTAATATATTATATCAACGATAATTAAATGCATTAAATGGAAAGTCCAATTAAATATCAGAAATAAATGTATATATTAAAGCAAAGTATATATTTTTTTGGAACCTCTAATCTTCGAAAGTACACTTTGGATTTTCAAGCGTTTTTCAGTATTATAATTGATTAATGTAGAATTGCATAATGGCTAAGAAAAAAGAAATTAATGTTTTCATGCATATTTCATGCATATCCGGAAACGTCACGAAAACGTATCAAATATGCTCTGTTTTTTGAAGTTAGTAATAAAATGAAAAATGCCAAAATGGAAAAATCAAGTAGGTAAAGCGACAAAAGGAATAAAGAGAACGCAAATAATACGAGCAAGGCAAAACACTTCTGGCTTAATTACAATAAATCAATTAATTATAAAGATAATCCATCTGTAACTCTCGATAAGATGATTATTGAATGTCAATATTGGTCTACAATAAAATGGAAAGATGAATCTAAAGGAATATGTTGTTTGAGTGGATAAATAAATATTGGCGACATAATAGAACCACCAGGGCCACTAAAATCACTTTTGACTGGAGACCACCCGAAAAGCACACAATTTTTGAAGCATATTGTGACGGGCACCGAAAGCCCAATATCTATGCGTCCATAATGCCAAGTTTTCCAAGATATGCTGAGTGTACTGAAATTGGCTGGAAACATAAGTTTAAAAATCGATGGTGCGATAATTTCATGCAAAAGCTTAAGAATATTTAAAAGATGAGCACAGTGGATGTACGTGAAGAGTTTACCAGATATTAATAACTCCTGGATTAGGCGCATCACAAAATTTTAATATTTTTAAACATGTTTATGGATACTATTAAATACAGGGTGGACCAAGATTAGTGCTCCATAGAAAACTTAAAAACGGCTATAAACGTTAGTTAAATTATTTGTGATTGTATTCACAGCCAGCCGGCGATACATCATCTAGCTGACATTTATGACCGTTTCAAGTTTCCTATGAAGCACTAATGTTGGTCCACCCTGTAGAATAAAAGGCCGTACATTATGTGACTCATAAAAAAATTATCAGAAATGGTATTTTCGCATCATTTCAAGTTTGAAGATGACACCTAATTGGTACAGCAGATAATTAGAAGCTGTAGTTCTGTGAAATCCCTTAGATATTTATTTTCATATCTTTTTTCTCAAATTACGGATCGTCCGCGCCTTTAGAACAATCGTGGCGAAAGTGTGCATATTCAATTAAAGAATTAAATTGAAATAAGTTTATTATAATTCAAAAATAATTCATGGTAATTTAAAAAATAATTGTTAAAAATTATATTGAAAATATAATTGAATTAATCATTTATTTACATTCAAATTCAAAATGCTCCTTCACTCATTATCAAGAATTGTTGAAAATTTGATGTTGATCGGACACATAGTTTTTGTGTTGGTAAGGCTACCAACAAAATTGCAAATTAGAGAAAAAAGTTTTCGAGATAATCGCGTTTAAAGTTTCAACTTTACACAATGAAGTATGCAAATGGCATGTTATAAATAGCAATAACTTCAGTTCTATTACATCACTGGTTATGAAACTGGTTCATAATATTTATGACTAAATGTTCTAGCAAAATATGAAATAACAATTTTTTTAAAATTTGTCAATAATTGCAAAACATCTTCTAAAGAACCAAAATAAATAGTTTGAATTTATTTATTTTTTAAATTTATGTCGACACCCTATATATAATATGCATAAATTTGTAGAAATTAGAATTAGTGTTGTTCGTACCTGCATTGGTTTATGCAAATAGCGCACGTTATAGATGACACGTTTGTTGCCTTTTGTACTTTAGCCCGAATGCGCTCATCCTGATTCTCATCCCGATTCGACACTCGTGCGTAGATTCACTTCTATTCGGCGCTCCGATTGAAATGCAAAACTGCACGGCGCTGCCACGCCAGGCGAAAATCCATATGAAATATGAAAATTGCCGAGCGTAAATGAAATGCACTGAAATGGAATGCACAGCAGTGCAAATGCAAACGAGCAAAAACTTTTCATTATTCAATTGCTTTTACCTCGCCATTATTCTTCGGCATACGAATAAATAACATCACTACGTTGAGTTCATTTCGATTTTTATTCTTTATTACCACATTCTGCGTGGAGCTTTACAAATTTAATGCACATTTTATATTATTCGATTTAAATAATTATTTATAATAGTGTTTATATAATATCTAAATATAACTTGCAAATTTATTTTTTGGGAATACTTTTATTTCCTTTCTTAAGAGCGTTTAGCAAAAGCCAAGAATGCAAAGATTGTGCATTTTGCTGGGCAACATTTTTAAGGATGCCTAAGTTGATAGGTTGTTACTTTTCCATTATCATTGATTGTAGTTTCCGAGTGTCCATATCTATTCACCCTACCATTGATATTTGACGTTCCACTCGAACTTGAGGACATCACCCCATAGTAATACGGTCTGCCCTGTGCAGCTGCGTTGCGAACTCGAGTGAATTTATTTATAATATTTGGGGATGCCTGTAAGAAATGCAATAATTAGTTTTTTGTTCAAAATCAGGTCTTCAATAAAATTATCAAAAACAGCAACAGCAATATATTCTGCCGCCTCCATTTTGGTTGGGGGTTGTAATTGTCCAAAGGGGCAGTGGTTAAAAATAATACATTTGGAAGTGACGATCAAAATGGAAGCGAAAAATGACGAGTATTACCGAGATATCGCGAGAATTGTCGAGAGATGACGAGAATTACCGAGAGTTAACGAAAGATACGATTTCGATATTAATAAAGATGCAATCTACGCCAAATAACAAAATAATGAAAAGATAATCTGCTCCTTCTCTACTTTCATTTTCTTCTTTTCCTTCTAACATGTCTTGATAATCCCTCTTTCCGCCGCCCCATCGTGTTAATATCTTTATCTTTCACTAAAGTGTGCGCTTTAAGTTGCATACATTTCACAACCAAAAAATTCATGATCAAATATTTACAGGATTTTGCGGATAGAGTGCTGCTGTTTGATATGCACCATCCGGACCAATAGAAGCACCAGCAAAAGCAGAATTACTTCTGCCTGGTTCTCGCAAACCATGAGTTGCCATCTCTTTTGCATATCTCTCATGCATTGCGGCGATGCTGCAAACAATTCAATTAATCCCAATTCCACATAAACATAAACACATAAATAGTAAATCGAACAAAATAATTAAATTCAATTCAATTACCTCGGATCATCATAAACTAATGAAGAAGAAGCAGCCACTTTACCGTCTAAATCTTGCGTAGTGAAAGCATAAGTTCCTGTGCGATGACTACAAAAAGATTCGAAAAAGAGAATACTACAGAACCGTAAAAGAAATGCATAGAAGAAAAGCAATAAAATAAATGTGAATAAACACATAAAACCAAATTAAATCACACTTGAATTGAGATTACCATTACAGTCATTAGTGTTAATGGTCATGTTAAATTCAACTGATGTAACGAGTAAATCCCCAAAAATCCCCAGAAAATTAATGCAGATTTAATTAGCGTTTCAAATTAAGCAACAAAAAAATACAAAATCTGGTTAGGAATAATAAAAACAATAAATAACATTAGTACGTGTTATGCATTAATTCAATAGATAATTAATTTTAATTTGTTATTCCTCCATGAACAATATTAGCATAAATGTAGCATTTTAACTTACCTGGCAGCGAGTCTTTGATGAAATTCTTCCATTTTCAGCATATACTCACCCAGTACACGATTAAAATCAATGGCAGGAAACGTTGGAATAAACTCAGGCTCGATTTCGCCTATATGCGCAGCTGGGGGAGGTCCTTGGTAATCTTGGGCACCTATATAAACAAATTAAATGACGCAGAAATATGAAAGTGAAAACTGTAAATAGTTCTGGAAAATTAAGAGAAAACAATGCAACGATTTACGTGGGCGTCCAACGCGTTTGTTTGATTATTAAATTTACATTTCTTCGTAGATAACGAGAAAAGCAATTTAATTGTTTAAACGCGTAATATTTGAGCAATCAAATGATGGATGTTTTTGTTTACAATCCTTAAGATTTATATATTTAAATCTGTATCATTCAACAATTGCATTTACTTCATTACTCACCTCCATAAACAATGCCAATGGTGAAGACAAAGAGAACAATAGCTTTTCCGGCCATTTTCGACTTGTTTTCCTCTTCCTCGATGCAGCAACTGTTAAAGTACGAGAATTGTTTACTTTTTGTTATCCCTTTAGCGACAATGCAATCATTTGAGTGTTGATCGCGCGTGCAAAGATCGTTAGTGTAATGTTTATATTTATTTTTATTTCTACTGCGCAAACAATAAACAGAAAAACAAATCCGCAATGCGCAAAGTTGCTAAACAACAAGCGAGAAATGCGCACGAATTAACCGCGTCGCGCTGCGATACTGAATGCGAATTTCTCGTTGTATGATGAACTTGAAAATGTTTCGCAAAATGTTTGATAATCGTACTTTTGAGATTCGTTTATCCGACGACTGCCGAGACATGTCGAGAAGGCCAACTTACCGATTGCGTTATTATGAACACAAGTGTGCAATACGCTTGCTCCACGAACGACTAGATGACAGTGGAGAAAAGTTGACTTAAACGTGTTTGATGTCTCGCAAACACACGGCGCACGTATGCAAATACATTCGTGGTGAGATTTCCATTGATTAACATGTTTGGTATGTTTATATGTGGATGAAAAGTGTATACCCACATGTTTAATTCCATTGTTTTAAGTTATCACTTAATATATTATATCAACATTAATTAAACGCTTTAAATGGGAAATCCAATTAAACATCAACAACGCGTTCAAATCCAATATTATTTTTTCATAGATTTTATTACTTCTTTATAATACATTGAATTTTCCATGTTTTACATTGACTTTAACGATAAATGTTGCTAACCCTTATTTACTTATGATAGTTATAAATAAAACGTAATAAACGGGATGAGGTAAGAGTGACACGAATAACACTCATCATAATATTAATAATCATATTTTAAGCGAAATGATAAGGACGCATTGCACACATGTGGGTCAATGTAAAATGTCAAGTTCAATTTATCTTCGGATGGCGCTGCGATCGCAGACGCGACGCGGCGTGCGTGGGCGTCCGAAGCGCTCCCGGTGAGCAGAACAGAAATTCATGTCATGTTCCATGCTCTGCATGCGGACGTGCATCGCATAACTTGCATTTTAATCAAAAGTAAATATTACATGCCCTATAAAAATATTTATCAAAGAATTATGCAGCGCAATTAATAAGAAATATTATATCAAAAATTTAAATTAAATTCGCAGATAAATTTACAATAACAGAAAAGTTATCAACTTTAATAAATTAAGACAAAAGCCGAGTGCGATAACTACACACTAGATATTGCGTTAAAATTTAATTTTCAATACAATTTATATCAGCAAATGCATGTGCAGTCACGCTATTTCACTACGATTCTACGGCATATTATTATAACAATTTATATATTTGTCATGGAATTATTTTTACTGCATTTTAATGTTTAACTGCGCGTTTTTCTTGCTTTTTGTAGGTGAGGAAGTAACGATAAATGTTCAAATTATATATGATTTTCCGGATAGATTGCTGCGATTTGATAATAACTATAAATGTCAATAAAATTTAATTAAGCTAGTAATAAAACTGTCGATTCCGATTTATGTGTGATAACAATGTTTTAATTTAACAATTATTTGTAGCAACATAAGTAATATCGATACACTGTAATTTCGATTCTGATTTATTTATATTTTGTATTAACATTTTTGAACCCATTTGTGAAAAAATTGAATATTTGAAAATTGAAAGATTCATTTCCATACCCTATTTAGTTTAGTTGTAATTAAGTGATAAAGTTGTCTTTGACTGCAATGTTTTTGACTAAATGTGGTCTCAAAAATTGGTCTACTTTGTTGAATGATTACATAAACTTTTGATGAAAGCCCAATGAAACTAAACACACAAACAAAAAGAACATTTCATCTAGAATACAACGATGTAACAAGAGTTTGAAATTAATTAATTTTTAATATTTTAGAAGTAGATAAAAATGTTCAATTCTTTCGAATTGTTTTGATTTAAAAGTTCCCAAAAAATAACTTTCTGTTAGGTTAAGTTAAAAATTGGACCTATATTTACTGTGAATAGTAAATTTAGGAAAATTTTAATATTAATATGAATAAAATTTTGGATATTTTTCACTCATTTAAACGGGCCATTTTTCGCAAACTCCAAAGCAGATGTGATAATACAATGCTAATGTTTGTGGAATAATTGACACAAATTACAAAATTTATTAATTAATTGAGTAAATACTACTTCTAATACATTACTATATTTCAAATATTGCAATTGCTATCATCTTACATTTATTACACGCCATTAACGCACTTGCCCCGTGAATGCACTGCACTTACCCCACTCCACTAAATTATCATCTAATTAATTAATATTTATTTGCATCGTAAAAGTCTGAAGTAATTAGCCCAGTAGTGCAGAAACGACATTTGAGTGATTAACGAGTCTAGAACACTAATTAGCTGCTAATTAGCGAATGAAACCCTAAATGTCTTTTTAAGCTTATTCAATCCTTGCCTATTCATTGCCTTACGCGTTCATTCATGCTATTCATTAATTTAATACTCTATTAGTAGGATTCCATATCTCTTTGAACAATATGCGATTCATTCATATATATATACTAATTAATTATCTATTACGATTACAGCCAAATCAATTAATTAATTTCATTATACTACATATCTTAATGATTTCCTGTTTAGTATGTGTGGCTTCTTCTCATTATTCTTAATATCTATCTATGATTGTGGTTCGTTATCAGTTTTCTTCCACTTTGTTGTCAGCGTATTTTCAAGTTATTCCTATCTTGAAATTGTATAACCAGGAAGTGTAAGAAATACAGGAAGTTTGCAGCTTTTTCCTTTTTTCTTTTTCCCATTTCCTCTCACGTTCCAGGTTGTCTAGTTTCCTGGCTTCTGGTTTTCATGTCATACAAGCTGCACTGACACGCTATTATGATATTTCCAGATATTTCTGGTTTATTACACGTCTCAAAATAATTCAAGAATTCTGAATTTCTTGCCCTGTTTTGTACTCTCATATTATTTTGTTATCGACTTATGCCAGAGTAAAATGAGATATTAATATTTAAGTGTCTAGCTTAATTAAATATCCATTAAAAAATCCAATAATATTTTAATATTTAATTTTTTCATTACTGCTCACAAATTTAAAGAGCTGTTGTTATCACATGACTTACTTTATTGGAGCGTGAAACAGTGATGATACATGAAATGCTTAAAAACCGAATGTTTCGCTTCAATAATAAGATAAATTTTAGGGTTTTGTTTCCCATGCTTTTTCATTACTTTAACCCATATTGATAATTTCTCAACAGACGATTAATAAAAATTGTGTATTCTATAATTTCCATGGTTTGTCTGCTGATATCAGAAACAGTTTTTGTGCAAAATACCGTGAAATTAAATTGGTTGAATTTGCATGATTGAACGAGCAAATTTCGGACAGAAATAATGTTCATTTAAGATTGTGCTGCTCGATTCGTTTAAAAAGAAAAACACAATCTACTTTAAGAAATTATCCTTATCTTTATTGATTCATTAAAGAAAATACGTCTTATTTCACATTTTCACTCAAGATAATCCGCGGAAGCTTTCGTGCAATCTCATACAATTGTAACATAATAGAAGAAACTCCTACTTGCGGCGCAAAAATTGAGCGAAGATAAAAACATACAGGGATAATGAGATTGAAAACCGTCAGGACACTGGAGAGAAGCACAAAACACGACAAAGGAAAAGCGCTGAAGAGCAAGGAAACATATAACAAAAAAGTTATACTTGTAAAAAAGAAAAATGTAGGCAAACGAAAAAGTAAATTAGCAAAGAGTACAATGACGTTTTATTTTTCCCGTTTTTTATCCAGAATTTTCCAGTTTGTGTCCTTTACATCGTTTGCCGTTCGGTGTGTGTTATACACTTGAGTTCATCATAAAGTACACACACAAATAAACATTCAACTTTTGCATGTGTATGCAAAATATTCGTATGTGTGTGTGTGATGTATAAAGTAAATTCAACAAAATGTATGAGCAAAGTAAGTGAAACAAGATAAAACCAGGATAACAAAAGGATAAAAGCAAAAGTATTATGTTGGTTGGCAGCACATATTTAAACAAAGAGGACATTGACAAAAAAGCAAAAATATATATTAAAATATTAATTAGTAAACCACTGAATTAAATGTCAGAATTTTCCTCGCAAAGAAATTAAAAATTACATATTAACGTAGGCAACACAAAATACCAAGAAATATGCTATTAATTAATAAAACACCGCATAAAAAGTCAGGATTTCTTCTTGGAAGAAACTTAATATAAAAATATGTTAACCTATTAACTTAGGCAACCCAAAATACAAGGAAATAAGATATTTATTCATTTTCACCATGAAAAATTCGAATTTTATTTGAAGTATGTTTTGATTCCGAGTAAAATGTAACAACGATTTTGGAATTTAACTGTCTGTCTAAATGAATAACGCGGAAAATGTTTGAACGCCGCCCGGAAAAGGACGAAAGCGTCTGTTTTTGGCGTTAGGCTTTTATAGGCAGATATCCACGTGCATGTTTGCGGTCTCGGCGTTAATTTCCACCGTGGGTGATTTTCCCCGGACAACACACGCTCTTAACTAAATTACCCAATTTACCCACCGGAAGCATTCGCACTGACGAAACCGGAATTCAAATATTCCAACCATTATATTTAAACATTCATTCAGCGTAATGTAGCCGAAACTAACTAAATGCGGAAATGACCGTTCTTAATTCAGTTACACGTTGCTAATGCCCTTGCAATTTTCCTTAAAGTGTGAAAATTCCCCCATTCCCCGTGGCAAGTTCTCGTCTGAGCTTTCTATACCAAAAGTGCATTTATCCAATGATAAATTTATTTGCGCGAGTTTTTACGCGTTCCACACGCAATTCTCGTTACGCTCATCAATCACTCGATGAAATTGGAAAAATGTATGAAACGAGTCAGACACTCGTTCATACATATGATTGCTTAACTGCTCTCAGCCACGTGCACGCACCAACACATATGCACGTGCTGCCGTTGGCATCCTTTTTGCACGCTTTTCATTTATCCCACTTTGTTTTTCCGGGAGCACATTGGATCTGATGAAGGGAACGAGCACTCAACCGAGGTTTTTCGCCTCGCTGTACAAACTGAAATTTTCCTCATTTTTCTAGTTTGCCTCTAATAATTTTGCTATGTCTTTCCCTGCTTTCCTTTTTTTTCTCCTGCCGGCCCAGTCACATATTTTCCAATTTCCCGTTTTTATTACTTCCGTTGTTTATTAAATCGTCTCCTTTTCGGCGGATGCACGAGAACAAACAAAATGTGATGACAAGGAAGAGAGAATATCAAGGATTGTCATTAATAATGCATTAAGACTTAAGTCATAATTGCATAGTAATTTGGCGAACAACTTAATTGTATATAAAAGTGACTTAAATCATAAACAAATTCCATATCAATTTTGCACACCGATCATAAAACTTCTCGCGGGCATTTTTCACGTTTTATTTCCATTTGTTTTTTTGTGTGTGATTTTATTACCATCGATTGATATAGTTTTTATCAAATCACAGTCAATTGTTAGCCACGCTTGAGCGTTTTGCGTTTTGTTTGTGTGCGACGAAGTGAAAACTAGTCGAAATGGATCAATAACAATAAACTTGCGAAGCGCATGAAACCAACTAGTGAAATACATGCGCAAATATTGAATTTGTGCGCATTCCAGCTTCTCTCCCTCTGTGCGCGTCTGGTTATGAGTGTTTAAACAATCTCGTTCGTAATTCGTTCGCGGATCATCGATTACCTCAATTGCGTAAACACTCACTTTTCAAGCGTGAATTACCCCTCGTTTCAGATGCCCTTTATGCTTATTTTCCATCCAGCTCCGCGAGCTGAACTAATAATATTGCGTTTTGTGTTTGTTCGAGTTTGACCAGCGCAGCATCGCGCTTCAAACGCTCTAAGCACCATTACGTATCACTGATCGCGCCCCGTCCAATAAACCAGACACAAATAATTGCAAATCAACTGGAAATATGCTTTTTACGTTTTGCGTTTGTGTGCAAATCCTAATTATACAAACGGCATGTAAGTATTTCGTATGCGCGTATCTATTTGTTTTATTTTGAAATAAAAATGAACAAACAAATAAAGATAAATAAGAGAATTTATTCACAAACAAAGGAAACGTACTTAATTGTTAAAAACAATTAAAATTTTAATTTATAAACCAGTAAAAGTATTTTGTTTTATTTTTGGTAAGAAATCTTTCAGGAAAAAGTTCTAATTTTAAAAAGTTTACACAATTTTTCTTATAAATCGTTAAACAATTTCATTATTACTTATTATTACTTAAGTATATACTGAAGGATTTTTACTTTTTTTAGGCGATGTTTCTGTTTTACACACGGTGCACAGAAAGCGTTTCGTTGGAGGTAAAAACAGAATTCATTTGATGTCTTAATCTTAGTAATAAGACTTTTGCCATACGTGTCACCCTTATTAGTTGACAACAATGTCAATATTGGTTGACATATCATCCACAAAATAGTTTGACAGTCAATATAATGCATTGACTAGATCACGTGATAACAACAATACCAGTAATAATGGTGAAATTATACAAGATTTTTATTTTTATAACAAGGATATTTTAATAAGGAGTCACTAAATCATTAATCATTAATATCTGAGTCATTAATATCTTATTTTAGTTATTTCTCTTCGAAAAGAAAATCAAGAGTAATAAACGAGAAGCGTTAGCGAATATTGCCGAACTTTTTTACGAGCTTACACGAATGACGCTCATTTTTATATAAAGTTAGGTTATAATGAGTTGCTGTACTAAATTACTTGGTGCTTTTTATGGAAAATAATATGAATACCATATATAACAAATTTTTCCGCGCTAATATGAAAATTTGATCAAAATTAAACACACGCGTTTGATTAAAAGCATGTTTTAATGAAATATATGCGGAATTTCCGGCGCTTGCCATACAAAATGTACAAGAGGGATGTGAAACCTTTTTGTATTATATTACTTCTGTTATAATATTACATTATTTTGGACGCACTCGGCGAAAGCGCGTAGGCATTCGACAAAGATGGAGTGGAGAATGCGCAAAATTGCGTGCGAACGCGTAGGACGAGTTCGGGATGCTACCTACATCTCCCAATAACTCGCCGAGAGCTGGAGTGAATTCAATCGAAAATGCTTTCGCGTTCCAGCTGCGTAAAATGTGAATAAACTGAAAGCAATTATCGAATAGTCGAAGAAATTGAAAATTGCTTTTAATTAAAAAAAATTCTTTCATTAATCAATGTACACACTTTTACCTTGACGCAGGTAACGCTCAGGAATTCTTCTTGAATCGCCACAGAGGATTGGACGTCAATGTAAATCCCTGGGAATATGGGTACGCTAATCAACAAGCTCATAAACCGCTAGAAATACACACGCCGCCACGCGTTTCATTTTACACGCCGCAAGTATCGCAGCCGCCCACGCCACAAGAGCCACCGCCGACCGAACCGAGCCCCGTATTTTGCTATCTACAATCCGCATCGCCGCCACCAACGTTCCCGACTACGCAACAAGTAAACTCCGCGTCCAGTACAGAGCTTAACGCAGCAATCGATGCAGCTCTTCGAGAACGAATGCTTACGCTTGACAATCAAGTACAAGCACTTTACGAAGTAATCAAGTGCGGTCAGCAAAACGGTGACTTGAAATCGTGCACGTATCAAATTGAAAAATGCGATCAACTAATGGGCGGTATAACTACAAGAAGGAATAAAACCAAGATCACAAGTCGTAAGAACACTCGAAGTAAAGCTACCAAAAAGAAAAATACTCGTGGAAAGTCTGGAGGAAAAACTACTACGCCATCTAATCAATCAAGAAACCGGAAACAACCTCGTGGAAGACAATTCAATAAGCAGACTACTCGCGAATATGATGAAGATAATGAGCAGGAAAATAACGCCGACGACGACGATGAGGATGAAGATAACGAAAAATTGGAGGATGAAGATGCTGAAAGCAATGAAGACGATGATGCTGATGATGATGATGACGATAATGAAGATGAAGATAATTAAACATTAATTAAAAACGCTTTAATTACGCTTTTTTCTTTGTTATTTAATTGAGTATTAAGAATGGAAAAATAATTGTTTACGCTATCGTTAAGTGATTAACGAGGTTGGAAATTGCAATTCAGTTACAAGGCAATAAAACCAAAAGCAGATCAATTAAAGTATGAATTAATCAATCAATTTAACGTATTATTTGCCGTTGAAAATGATATTGGCCAAATGAGCTAAAGCGTTGGGCGTTCATTGGGTTGAATACATATCGATTCGTCGTCGGCTCTCGCCTCGGTACGTATTTACGATGCATTTTATGATCCTTTAATAACACGCTCATTGGCACTTTGCCTACGCGCTTTGTATGATTAATGTGCATGCACTCGTCAACCTTATATTGCTCAATACGCTCGCCGGTGCAGGATAACTAAAATGATATTTACTTATCATATTATCATATTTCTAAGTGCAAACATAAAATTTATTCATTTTCGAATATCGTAATCTCGCAGCAGTATAACCGGAAAATCTTTGATATGTGCAAACACTTTTCCGGTTTCCGACTCGACAATTTCATCATACTCATTGTCGTAAGGATTCGGCGTAACCCAATCGGGATTCATGGTTGTGGTTTTTGGTTTTCTGGTTGTTGTACGTGGTCGTTTGGTTGTTCTTCTTGGTTTTCTTGTCGTTGTTCTTTCTTCACTTTCTTCATCGCTGTAATTATGGTTATGATGTCCATGTCCATGTCCATGACCATAATGGTTACCATTATTACCATGTCCGTTACCATTACCATGTCCATGACCATTGCCATGCATATGACCATAATGATTTCCATTATTACCATGTCCATTTCCATTACCATGACCATAATGATTACCATTATTACCATGTCCATGCCAATTACCATTCCCTTGTCCTTGTCCTTGACCTTGACCCTGACCAAATAACTCTTCCAAACCAAAGATAGGTGGCGGTGTTGGTGGTCGAATAATTGGTGGAGGTGTCAATTGACCATTATAGTTGTTGTTATTACCACCAAAACCCAGTAAATCGAACGGGTTCAAGTTAAGATTTAATTGACGGTTAGGACGTCGACCTTCAGCTCCATAAAGATCAAGGACATAAGCTGGATCCACTTCGGATACTTCAACTGTACCTTCACCGAAGAGGTCATCTATTGTACTTGGCATACCTAAAAATATCATTATCATTAATACCAACTTTTTTAACCTTAAATGTCAATAAGTTGCAAAAGCATTTCATCATACTTACAAGTAGAAATAGAAAGTAATCCAATCACTAAACAAGTACGTATACCATTCATTTTATAAATTTATTGCTTAAACATTGAAAGTTATAAAGTATTTCACTTAAAACTAATGTGCTTCTAAAGTTGGAACTACTACACCTAACACAAATGCAAACTAAACTGCTGAGCATATTTCATAAAAGCGGAAAGCGTCTAAAGGTAAATTAAAACAAGATTAGCAACATTAACACAAACAGAAATAATAAACAACAATAAAAGAAGGGAGGAGCGTATTGCTTAATGACTATTTATCTGGAAGTCATTAATTCATAGACTCGTCGACTATCCATAATATCAATACATAATATATGCATATTGAAACTTTACTAGTAACTACAGTGGTACCTCAACATACGAGTGACTCAAATGACGAGTTTTTCGAGATACGACTGTAGTTACTAGTAAAGTTTCAATATGCATATATTATGTATTGATATTATGGATAGTCGACGAGTCTATGAATTAATG
>JARJDV010002635.1:0-17762 GCA_030264675.1 Anaulacaspis nigra
GTTCTGAGAGTACCGCGTTATAGGAGGGTTGACTGTACTGGCAAAGAAGCACAATTTTCCGCCTTTTTTTTGAATACCTCTTGTAATTTTGTGATAACACAAAAACATTTGCTTCCTCTTTAAAATAAAACCTTTTCAGTATCTCAACGTCTTCATAAGCAATATACGTTAAGTAAGTAAACTATTTTATATATTCAGAACCCTTTGTACCCTATTAGGGACCCGGTCTCATTGGTTAATGTTTTGTCGGCCCGATGTGTGAACTGTTGCATATCTTCAAGTTATAACTCTTTCATCTTATATTTACTCCTAATACTTGTATCAGGATCACAAAATGCCTAAAAGATATCTTTAAAAATATTAAAAATACATTCTTCCGATATTATATAAAACACGAGAAAGTAATAAAAATTAAAAATATGGTTTCTCCTGATACTTGCATCTGAAACACAAAATCGCAAGGAGGTATAACCTTTAAAGAATTTTAATAAAAAATTATTTAAAAAATATTTTCCTCTGATGCTATCAAGATATTTAAAATTAAAATGCATAATACTTTCTCCTGATACTTATACTGGATAGAACATTATCAGGAGACATTTTTAAAAATACCTAATTTTCTCTCAAACTAGTCTTTTCGTATATGCAAGATTAGGAGTTGCAGAAAATTGTAAATTAACATTTTTTAAAATATTTTTTTAGTACCAAATTACAACAAAATCTGTAGGTAAATTTAGAAGATAATCGTGAGTATAAAATAAGTATAGGGCGTTTCTCATATCTCAGCCACATGACAAGTTGGAAGGAGATTCATATGGAGAATATTTTCTATCAACAAACTACGCCTCAGATCAATCAATTGGTAAATTTAAAATAAACATTTATATTTTCAATTTGTATATGAACAAAAATAATTAAATGAGAATAATAAAATTGATTTAAATATTGAAATTACTTAGATTATCCTAATTGTAATCATAAATTTAAAATTCATCATTATGGTCCTCATATCCTGGACCTGGACAGAATGAATTTAAATCATCTTCATCAGTCCCAGCAGAAGCACAATAAGTACAATAATAATATTTTTCTCTTAAATAATTTACTAATTCATCTAATAGTTCCTCAGTTATAAGCTCTTCTTCTTCTTCTTCCTCTTCTTCCTCCTCTTCCTCACTCTCTTCCAGGTCTGATTCATCAGATTCCTTTTCACTTTTAGCTGATTTCTTCATAGATTGTATCACCTTGAATGGCCAAAAGTGCTGCTTCACAGGTGTTTCTAAATTATGATCTTGATCTAAGTGCAGACAGGCAGTTTGTGCAGTAAAAAATGCTTTTCTTAACATAATAGCGTTTTTCTTTTCTTGCACACTTTTTCTGAAATTTTCTTCCATTTCTTTAGTCATTTCTAAGTTTGGTGTTGATCTTTTTGTTGGTTTTTGCTGTTTCCCCAAACCTCCTTTTCCTGCTTTTACATTTATTGGAATTGGTTCTTTTATTCCTGAATTTGAAGTGCCTAAACTGGTTCCAGACTTAAAGCCCATTTTTGCCAACATTTGAAAGCCTTTATTACTAGAACTGATAGCAGTGTTGAGACCTTCATCTCTTAGATTAGCTTCCTGTTCTTCTTTTTTGGGTTGTTGTGATTTTAATTTCTTCTTGTATTGCTCAAACTCCCTCTGATCAGCTTTGCGTTTGGGTAGTCCAGGACATACATCTATGTGTCCAGTAAGAAACTTTTCAGACATATAATCGTCATCATCTGACATTGTTCACTAATTAGCAAGAATTATTTACTCAATATAAACAAAACAATTTCATTACAGGAAGAAAAATTTTAAAAACCGTTCAAACCGCGCTGAAGGATGAATGGAAAACAATAACATTAGTTAAGGTTATGAGCAATAATAACAGACAAGCTTCACTCTTTTGCCATCAGAGTGTCCAACGTTCAAGTTATAAAACTTTTAAACTTTTTAAATTACGTTTCAAAAACTTAAAGGTTCCTCTAATCACAAATAAGTTGAACATTTTTAAAAAATATATATTTTTAAACATTTTAGTTTGTAATTTCTCATCATACTATATCATAATAATGCTAGCGAATTTTATTCGTTTAAGTAATACTGATATTAATTTTTGTGATTACGTAGATTCAAAGTAATTTAATGAACTTGCGACATTAAATATCAATACTATTGGTAACAGCTAAAGAACACACCCACTTTGGTGAAATTTCATCATTTCATCACAAATTACGCATAAATTCAATATTTGTTTGAACGTGACCTGAATTTATAAAAATATTTCACCTTAAACGCCTCACCTCTTAAAAAAGGTATTTTACTAGTGTATAGTTTAAAATCGGATAAACAAATTAGTGAATAAATTACTAGAAGTCGTTTGAAAAATAAAAATAGCTGTTAAATTTTAATAAATAATACCATTTAGTAATTTAATCATGTTTGTACATTCTTGATGTTGTGTGTATTTAATAAATGACGCAATCGGTAGCGTACTATAGCATATCAGTTCATTGTTCTTTCTGACTTAAGTAATAGTTTGAATAATCAATTTGTTTAAGAAAATATAAATCGAAATTTATGGCAGTTTCCATGGCAATGGTACAATTAGTGTTCTTGGTATTCATTTCCAGGTGTGATGATAACCTCCGTAAGCGTAACCGTGTCCATGTCCACCGTATCCACCGTGGCCGCTATCATGTCCGTAAATACCGTGACCGCTGTCATGTCCGTAACCACCATGTCCATAATCACCATGACCATATCCACCATAGCCGCCATGTCCATAGCTTCCATGTCCATAGTTACCGTGTCCATAACCACCGTGTCCGTAGTCGCCATGACCATATCCGCCATAACCTCCATGTCCACCATAGCCGTATCCATGACCGTAGCCTCCATGTCCATAATCACCATATCCTCCTCCGTAACCATGCTTCAAGCCCTTAGCGGCAAGTAAACCACCTCCAACAATAGCGGTTTTAGCAGCTACAGCCCTAAAATCAGAAAATAAATTAGCAACAATTTTCAAATGTCCTCAAATAGAATCTTACCCTATTCCAAGGCCAACACCACCAAGTCCCAAAAGTCCCAATTTGGCAATGCCTGCCTTGGCCAAGAGCAATCCACGCTTATCCCTCACAGTTTCACCAACTTGCGTTGCCACCGGTGCAACTTGCGCATTATTTTCTATCGTTTCCAAGGTCTCCTTAGCATGTTCTTGCTCCTGAGCCAGAACGACCCCAAGGCAGAACAAGACAACGGCGAAACACACTAAACTCTTCATTCTGATTGTCCGAATCGGCAGCGAATGATTGACGAATTAGTGGTCATCCGTCGGCATTTATACACGCGCCTGAAGACGAGCGCGCAAAACCCGTTTCCACTGCGTCTACAACCTGCTAAATTCCCTGCAAGGACACAGAACAAACCGGCATACAGTCGACTTCTTTGCATTACATTTTATCTCTTATTATTACTCATACAACTCATTGCAAAATTGTGGAATAACCACTTGCACATTGTTTTACTCGCTTTGCATTCGAATTATCTTGTTCTTATTCTGTAATTAGTACGTTTCGCAGTGCTACATCTTGCACATAAATACTTATTGTACACTTGCACCTACATTTTAAGGATACACAAAGCAAATAATCAATTGTCTCCAATTGCGCAATACAAAGAGAATCGGTGAATGACATTGACATTAGCGATTAGCACCATGTAAAAGTGCCAATGGTTATTGCTCCATCATTCGTTAATTTGAAGATTATTACAACAATGGTGTAAGTCGTCCAATGAGTGGCAATGAACGCGTTAGAATCGTTCAGAACGGTTACTTAAGCAGTTAAAGTTCAAGAGATTCATTTGCATTCGCATCTTATTATAAAAAAAATGTGGTCTCATCTCTTCGCATATCAACATCCTGGTTTAAATTAAAACAATACGAAAACAAGTTTGTCACCAAATTCCAAGCGGAAGACGTCAAAAAAGAAAAATAAAATTCCCAAGTGCAATTAGAACTTCTAGCAAATTATGTATATCAAGATGATTTGCTTGCAAATCACATCAACCTGCGAATCTGATTTAAATATTTTATAGCGCTTTCTTGTTCTTTTTTGCGTTAATGAGCCTGAGGTATTTTTATACTCAACGGGATTTATGAATTACAAGAATTCAGCATATTTGAACTGTACCAAGACTTTATTACAATATTTGAGGTTATTATTTAAATATAATCAGCAGCAATCGATTTGGGGAATAACGAGATTAGATTTTGTTAAAAGCGGCAATATCCACGCTCTGTACATAATCCTCGTTGCTTTCGATTTGCTCCTGAAGCCAGTCAATCGATACTTTTTCGTCTTCGACGACACAGTTGATTTGCAGCTTGCGAATTCCGTACGCAAGTGGCACCAACTTTGAAGCGCCCCACAAAAGCCCGTCGCATTCGATCTTGCGAACGACTTCTTCCATCTTTTTCATATCAGTCTCATCGTCCCATGGCTTCACGTCCAAAATGATGCTGGACTTGGCAATAAGCGCTGGTTTGTTTGATTTCTTGGCTGCGTATGCTGCAAGTCGCTCTTCGCGCACCTTCGCCGCAGATTCATCATCTTCGGAATCTGAATTGAAGAGATCGACATCATCGTCATCATCACCGCCAGCATCAGGTTTCTTTGAACATGCAGGTGCTGGTGGTTTGGTGCATACTTTGGCTGGGCAGATGACAATTTTTGGTTTGACGCCTCCCGCAACAGTGTTCTCGATAACCGACACTCGGATTTTGAGATCTTCCAAGTCGGATTGGATCTTCAGAAGGACTATAAAATAATAATTTTCTCATTAAAGAACTAAATACAAGTGAAGAACAGCTTACTCTTTTCCAAGTTGTCACACTTGCTTTCCAACATACTTGAAGGTTGGCACTACAATTGAATAATATATAAGAGAATAATCTTAAAAACTGCAAATGTAGATAAGCAATAACTCAATTGAAGTCAATCAAACTAAATCAAATGTCAAACAAAAGCATATAAAACCAAACGAAACAAATCGAAATATAGGCAACTCAAACATCTTACTTCCGTTGAGATACTTGAATTGTTTATTTGGTTTGAGGTTGTTTCCTATGAAACATAAACAAATGCAATAAAATGAACCAGTGCATAGTAACCCACAAAGCATGAGCTTACCACCAGGCTACATGTTTTGAGTGCACAAGTTGCTGAAGGAATAGAAGTGTTTTCAGCAGGCCCACCACCACTACCAGCGGAAGCAACAGTCGCTGCCGCTGATTCAGTACAAGCTTTAGTCTCCTAACAGTCACAAGATGAGCATTCATATGAGAACAGCAGACAATGTATGTACTCACTTCATCAACTTCCCGCTTCATATCAATAATCCGTTGCCTTGCTTTCGCAATCTCGGCAGTCAGAGGTGTTAAGGGTGGTGCCTACACCAAAATAAAAGCGGCGTTACAGTACAATATCAAATGAGAGTGTAATGAATCTGTATGTTAGAACATGCCCCACAGCAACGTTTTACAAAGAGACAACTACATTCAAATTTTCCCCCCGGAAGATCCACCGGCTGCCGGTGTACGACTTACATGGCCTAGACGTTCGTAGTACTGACGCTCCGCTTCATCATACTTCGATTTGTCCACCCAGAAACTGTCCATCGCCAGATATTTTGCAGCGGCCATTCTAAAAATGCGCAACGAGTTACATATGATACGAGGTTAGATCCACCACATGCGTGCTATTTTCCCATATTTCGCTATGAATTTACGTTCATTACACGCTCATTGATGATGTACTTTGCGCAAGCGACGTAATCATGCCTCACAATTAGGGAAATCACTCATTAACTTACATTTCCTTTGTAATAATCCACTGCTCCACGAATGACGAACTTGGCACAACCTCACAGCTGTAGAGCGAGATCTTGAAAGGAAGCGGTTGTGACTCGCCAGCTGTATTCTTATTGGCCGACACGTCACAATGCCTTAATTTTTAAAAATTTCGCAATATTTTTACAAATACAATGCAATTGCAAATGGATTATATTAAAACACTTAATATTTGGTCATTAATAAATACTATAATTCATATTTGTAAATTAATTTAGAAATTATGAAATTGAATTTACAATCCGTAATAGCACGAGTGGACACGATTCTTATACGGAGGAAAGTGAGCAGCAGTGAGCAGTGTTAGTGAGGTTATGCGGTAAACAACAAAGATTTTCTATCAAGTATTTAAATAACTCCCTTGACACGAAATAAAGAAAATGGATAACGAAATTATTAAAATGCTCATAGATAAATTGAATGTCAATGACACTAAAGGCCATATTCAAAGTGAATTAGTTCACCACGAAATTAAGCAGGTAGAAAAATTGTTTTTACTAAACAAACATTGTTTACCCATTTTTGCGTTAGAATAAAGCATTGTTATTCAAACATCGCGACGAATTGAAAACAAACATTTCAAAAGTGGAAGAAACAATTGCTGCAATTGAAGAACTTAGCAAAGATGCCAGAATAACTGCCAAAGTGAAGATGAGCAAGTTCATAGAGGTTGATTGCCTTTTGAAAGGTTCTGAATACTTTTTAAAATCAGGTGATTATTATGCTTTATCCAGTGTACACGCTACAATTGATTATTGCAAACGTTCAATTCAAGGTAACAAGCAACATTTATATTAAAATTGACAAAATGATTAATTCATAAAACATTTGTAGGAATGAAAGAAGAGTTGGTTAAAATAGAAGACCATTTATTAAGCATCAATGACCAAGAAGAACTTGCAAAAGCTTCTCTTTTTAATTCTGCTCCTGTTGAAGTTATCAAAGATGGTAACAGTACTGTAACCAAGTATGATAATGGATTAGTTGAAATTCTAGAAGATGAAGAAGAACCCTATGTTAAAAAGGCAAGAAGTCCACGTTTTAAAACGGTAGCTGAACGTGATGAGTATCTAAGAAGACAAAATAAAGAGAACTTGAATTAATTATTAAAATTTATTGAAGAATCTCGGTAAAAATTACTGTTACAAACGAATAGGCACAATATTATATTTATATAATTTACAATTAGAGCTAATCCTCCTATAACAATAGATTAAATTCATACAATTCTCAAATACTTCATATGCCGTTCATCCGATGCATGCGCGCATCATCGTCAGCAAACCGTTACAATAAAAACTCCATTATCCACGTAACAACCGCACTTTGCGAGATAAAACTTTGAAGAAAAACACTTTCAATTCTGCCTCTTTCTCTCTCAGTAATAGTGCTGAACAGACACGGCAATTCGTCAAGTTCGTGGCAAATAAATAATATTTTTACATTTCCTAATACTAACAATATAGTCTGTCGGGAGATCACAATGCGTACGCGCGCGTTCGCTTTTTATTATTAAGCTAAGAATCGTACTAAACTGTGTTGCATGGCATTGGGAATGACTTGGCAGTTAAGTTGCTATTAGTTCACGTCTCTCGTTAGTTGCATTATGAGTAGCAGCATTCTTCCGATGCGATTTTCGCATGGCGCAGGTCGTGATGCACGCTTGCCAAGATATCATCAAACGTCACTGTGCGTTTCTCAGTCAGCGTGAAAATATTCACCATTCCCGCCTTGTAATCAGGATCGGTGGGATGCGGCGGCGGGCATAATTTGATAACCGGATCAAGAGATTCATGCTCCGGCGTCAGTTCGTAAACGGTGGGTGCATCTTCTGCCGCCTCTTCACTATCATCCTCGTTGTCATTCTTCCGCACATGCGTCTTGTGCACTGCGATCCCATGTTGTGTGATTCGCAATAAGACAGACCGTTCAAAATAGTCCAAGTCCATCAAATGTGTTTGAATTGAATGATCTTCATTCTGCATTAATTTAGGTACATTCTTACGCACGTAAGCGAAACTCCGCACGGCTCGATCATCATCCAAACTTCCTCCAATGAGCTTAAGTCGTGGATCATGCGTATCGTTGATGACGTACGTGAACACGGCCATGTAGTCAATGCACTCACGCAATTGATGACTTCGCAGTCCGGAAACCTTGAGGGCGACTTCTTCTCCATACGCGTAATGCATTGCCGCAGCCGCTATTGTGCTGTAGGAGAATCGTAGAAATCCAGGATCCATGGAGAAGATGTCCATTAAATGCGACGCTTGCACGAATTCGTAGCCAGAGTATTGTGGGTATTCAAAATGGCTGCCATCAAAAGGGGCAAGCGTCTTGCGTGCATTTATGACATCTGCATGATGGTGGATTTGCATGTATAAATTCAGCCATGACGAAGGCGTCATTGTGTTCACCTCCCATGTAAGCATATTTAGTAAGAGAACTTCACACGAGAGGATTTCGTCTTCGGTGCATGCTCCGTCACATACGTAGGAGAATTCGCTTAATTTCGGAGGATAAATCTCTTCCATCTTGGCGGCGATGAAGAGACAGGCAACTCCTAATAATTGCAATTGTGTTTTGGGAACGGATGGCATTAGATTAAGAAAACGATCTATGTAATCAACGGCCAAATAGTATGTATTTCTCCGTAACCGGTAAACTTCGCAGACTTCCATGATCCAGTCGAGAAGGATAGTGCGCATCCTGGGTAAGTAAGCACCACGATCATCAAAAATTCGTGCATTTCGTAAAGCCCCCATGGCTTCTTCCTTATAAACTAAATTCTGCCATACTTCGTCGCTTTCGGCCCAACTTAACAGTGGTAACGGCGTGCCGCGAATTTTCTTCTTCGGTGTGGTTTCCAAGTCTGCAACTACATTATGTTCGACGACGGGCGTGACTCGTGTGCTTGGAGTTTTATGCACCGTCATTGGTAATTCATCGCAGTCTCTGGGGCTCACTAAGGCACTAATTTCAAGCGCAGTTTGTGACTCTTCGTCGAGTTTGAACGGAATCGAGTGTTCTTCACAAGCCAAGAAAAAGGCGTCTTTGGAACTGCTCTCAGCGTCACTTGTAGATTCGTAATCACTTCGGGATTCGGCACTACGCTTCGAGGACGTCGACGACGAGGAATTGGAAGAACTTGAAACTGACTTGGTTCTTGTCGTCGTGCGCCTGGCCCCGTTTCCATTCACCTTCAAATCTGTGTTCGCCATGATACCACCAACTACAACGAAAACAAATATATTTTAACTTTAAATGAACCAACGCACTTGAGCATCTAACATGAACTAAACGGGTAGTCGCCTTCAATATTCTAAGAATAATATGAGCGGGAAGCACATCTACGATGAGGTTTTTGACCGGAATAAATGAGCGCCAAAGTGAGTCTGAGGTTAACGTCTCTTTAACCTAGCATTAGAAAAACCGCCTCTTTTGGAAGTGTTCCCGCCCGACTAGCGCCACGAAAAAATCCACGTATTACTAGATGAGTCTGCTTATCATTTGGCACAAAAATGATTAAAATAGCACGTCTGGTTCACCCGGAATTAATTTACAAAGTTCCGCAGTTACAACGTTGCACTTGGTTTTGGCGCTAAAGCGATGCCCATCATTAAGGCCCATTTTTACAAGGAATTTTCTCTAATACCTGGCGTCAGTTTACGATGTATTTATACCTGACGGATGCACACATACCTGAATTGCATTCGCAGCGAAATTCTGTCCTCGAAACGGCCGGACTTTTAAAGTATTTAAATCCCTATTGTGTGTCGCGTTACGGTATTTGGCGCACTGTTTCACTCACTGACTACATTCAACAGTCGAGACGCTCGCCACGCTATGCACCTTCATGTACGAATGCATTAACGAACGGATGGAACTAGTATGTATACGTTACAAAACAGATGGTACGATAAGTGTTGGGGGGATTATCAAGAATTTCATTAAAATTCTTATATAGGCAACTCTATGAACTTAAAAGCCTACATTACAATGCTTCGGCTGTGTTTACCGCATCTGCATATTATGATTTAATATTCGATTACGACTAATAATAATTATTTAAAGATAATCGCATTAAATTATTGATATTTGACATTACTTTCATTTGTAACTCATGCTTAATAACGTAATTATACGTTATTGAATAGAGAAATGTTTAAAATTTGCACTGGTCAAAGCCATAAATTAGCTTTGATTTTGCCAGTAATTATTCTAAACGGTCTCTGGTTTGTTGAAGATTCAAAATTAATGGCTGCATGTTAGGCAACCCATCGTGAGTAAGGAGTACTTAGAATGATGGAAGTTTCAATTAACTCTTAAACTAGGTACTTACTATTTATAAGCAATTTCTATTTTGGGAATATCCTTACCCACCTTTTAACCACATAATAAAGTAGTAAGTAAGAGGAATTGGTAGATTTTCATAACTTTATTTGTGTATGAAAAGACCTTAATTTTTCTTATTATAACAAAACCTATTTCTTAGCGGTAGCCGCGGCTGCTTCATCCTCGCGCTGGTAGCCCTGGAGAACTTCTTGCTTTTTCGCAGCAATACGCTCGTTACGGCGTACACGTGCTTCTTTGACCTTTTGCCGTCTTGCTTCTGCTTGGTCCTTCAACATCTTGCTGCGCGCCTTCTCTGCCTTCTTCTTGTGGATGTATTCCATTAACACACGCTTGTTCTTGAAGACATTACCCTTCGCTTTCATGTAAAGTGCGTGGTATAAATGCCTGTCAATCTTCTTGGCTACACGGTATTTTTTCAAGAGACGACGCAAGACACGCATACGTTGCACCCACAAGTCTTTCTGGGGCATACGCGCATTTGCTGTACCCTTACGTTTACCAAAGCCGCAATGTCTTCCTTTACGACGGGCCTCTGTGTTCTTACGGACGCGAGCGCGTGAATGCACAGCTACAGGCTTCTTAATGATCAAACCATCTTTGATCAATTTTCTAATGTTTTGCCCTAAAAGCAAGATAGTGATAGTAAGCACAATCTTAAGAGACTTGGTAGTGAGCACTTACTTGAATTTGTGTTGGAAATTTCTGTTATTTCATTAGGATCCAACCAAACCTTCTTCTTGCCACATCGCATTACCGAGGCTGCGAGCCTCTTCTGCAGTTTGAGTGAGCTGTAACATTATTTCAACCCGGAATTAGTATATTGCAAAACTTGACACAACACACTTTGAGGTTACACATTATCACAACATAGTGTTGCACCATGTGTAATATTTATTGACCAAAATATCTGCGATTATCACATTTAGGCTTTAAAATTATTAGTGCAAAATAAGCAGCACATTATCCAGTTTCGATTTCAGCTAGTTTGAACGAATATACTAAGTTTTTCTATCAAAAATTCAACATTTACCTCATTGTCGCGGCGTGCACTCAACGTGTTAACAGAATAGAGACGGAGAAAAATGGCCGCTACACAGAGGTAAACTTGGCTAGTCAAAAGCGCTACTGTACAAAGTTTCATTTTTAATAGTTCAACAAAATAAGTTAAAACATTATAACAAACCTAAATCATAAAAGACTTAATGAATTTTGAATGAGCTTATACTAAATTTTATGTCCCATCCAGGAATAAATATTTAAACATAGAAGCTTGTTTGACTAGGTTGTATGCGCCCTCTGGGGAAAGGGATTACGCGCTAAAATTAATTCGAATGTTAAATAAAGTTTAGAAATCTCTTATGTAAGAAGAAACCAGTGTAATATAATGCAAATAGATTTTATTGATTTTAGATATAATGAATATATTATTCAAAAAAAATTCTGGCACTGCTAAAACTATAGTAGAGAAGTTGAAACTCCTGTAACAAATGCATTGTAAAAGTAACAAACTTACGACTAGAAATAACCTTACCATTTCAACACTTTTTAATCGTTTCTCCGTCAACGATAATGTCTGCTGCAGTTTGTTATCTTCACGATTATTTAGCTTGCTTTTCTGCTCGTTCAATTGTTTCCATTGCAGTTGATGTTTAGCGCGAATTGATTGAAACCAATGCAGTGAATCCAGCTGATCGCCTTGATCTAGCAAAGCAACAATGTATGCTATCCCCATAGCAAATCCATCATCAGTAAATGCACATCCATCGCGTTTATTCTTATTCAAACGATCTTTGCATGTTAGCAAATGTTCTACGTAATTAACAGTTAGCGGTGGAATAATAGCATAAAAATTGCGCAAATGTAAATTCTGCGGATCTCGGAATGCTGCTGCAAAAGCATTTACCAAGAGTTTGAAATATTCAGTGGCTTCCTCAAAATTATCTTGCAGATTACACACCTCGCGCTTAAAGTTCCGTGCAGCTTTAGCACTGAGGTCAGATTGTGTCGCGTCATCGAGAAGAATATCATCTAAATCTGCACTTGGCAAAAAGCATGCGCCATCTGCAACACATCTTTTACCACCGCTACGCACCAATCGAATATAGCCCATTGCATTTCCAATTTGCGTTATGAGTTTCCGGAATAAATCCAAATAGCTAAATCCATTAGCATCCAGTCCGAGTTTACGTATCCCATGGTTAAATTGTTCTGCTCTCGCAAATGGATACATTTGGTTGAGTTGCACCTTATGTTCATTGAAATATCTCAAGTCCTTGAGCAATCTGGACTTGATTTGCTCATCGTACATAAACTGTGAAAACGTATAAAACTTATTTTGTAGAAATTGATACGTAAAGTTGACTGTTGTACTCATTATTCCTATGCCGTGCGTTCGAATGGAATTTGCAACGTGCGAAATATTTATCGTGTTCAAAGTTTTATTACTATTGTTGCTTTCCTCAATGAACACTTGATTATTCAGATTGTACATGTATCTGGATACGAACACGTTAATATTACGCATTATCTCAAGCACGTCCAACCCCTGCTCGAGGGTTTGCACCGGAAGATTATCTTCAACAGTTCGTAGTCCATATTGCAAAACAGCTAATCTTCTCATTTCGCCATAAGTGCGCCAATCGTGGAGTACAACTGTGGTTAGATTGTAGAACATTGTGCTTAAGTAATGTTCAATGTCTTGTCTTAAATTGATAAATGTTCCAGAGAAATGTAATGGTTTCAATTGGCGATAAGACATCGGCATTGGAGTATCAAAAGGATGCAGAGGGTGTAATTGTAGATGAAGATGCGTTTGATGGCGAAGATTAGCTTCAATCTTTTCACGTAGAGGTTCAATACTTTTCTGTATGTACTCGAATGCGTTTTGTTGAGTACTCGAAGATAATGCAGTTGAATGTGATAATGCTTCCACCAAAAGCTGGAAAGAAAATTTAGTTTTGATCAAAATATCAACATAACTAAACTTGAAAACTTACATAGGACCTTGTTAAATCCATATGAGAAACAGCCAATTTGTTGAAATATACTGGAAATAGCACCTGATGCCAATATAAAAACGAACAATTTGTTAAAGTAACCAAAATCTTAGGGAAATTTGAAATAAATTCCAATTTTTGTAAAACACCCCGTACTTCACCGAGTATTTCATTGTTTAATCCGCTCGAACTCAATGCTAATTTTGTGATTAGGATTCGTTCAAACGTATTTGGTCCTTTTAATGCCTTTTCGGCAACTACCAAAGCTGATAAGACATCCAATTGTTGCATTTTATACGTCTTTTCACCAATATAACTTTTCTACAATAAGCAAAGTCAACTTTTATCTTAATACTTGAGAAGATGATAGATATTATTACCTTAATTGATGATAGAATACCGAGGATTTTATGAGTTAATTGTTGAACAATCAAAAGTAAAACATTACTAATAGCAAGCATATTTCTGCGAAAGACAAATTGTGTGGCAATTAAAACTTCAACAAGTTTACATAAATTTAACAAAACAGATTTTGGCATTGGTCGACTTTCAGCCGCGTGTAAATTGCACATCCACTTAAGAAATTCTGAAATTTTCTTAATGATTTTTACTCCCTCTAAAAGAATCGTACAGGTTTCTTGCAAGTCTTTCAGTTTGTAATTGCAAGCTTCAAGTTTCATTTTCTTTTCAATCTGTATAAACCATAAAACAGCTTGAATGCAAATACTCGTACTTTCCCGTTGTAAATTCTGCGTTCTCTGAGTGATTTGATTGACTCTGTTAACTTGTGCTGCTTTAAGATCGATAATTTTCTTTGCTGATGGAATATGCTTCAGAATGAATTCCTCTGGAATCCATACAATGTTGCCACTTACAACACATGCAGAGATTTTCTTATTCAAATCCATAACTCTCTTGAATAATTTCTTATCAAACGCGCCATTTAAATTATAGTGAAGAACAAATAACACGTTCAATTGTAACCACATTTGAATAAAAGTGATGTGCTCATCATCCTTCTCAAGATCTGATAATAGTTGGAGAGCGTAAACGTGCAATTCGCCAATTAAATTACAATTTTTAATTGCAAATAATAATTGTTCCTCGAGGCATTTATCCAGAGTTCTCTGAAATGTTATTAATTAGTAAGTTTATTAAGGTATGACTGAGTTATTTATACTTTTAATATTAAACCTGTAAGTAATTGATCTTCAAGATCTAATAATTTTTTATCCAAACTTCTGAGTTTGTCAGCTTCCTCAGGTTTGTTTGAATTATGTGTCATGGCGCGTACAGCTCGACGATAAATTTTCCATTGCTCTTGAATAACATCACTCGCTAATAACGAGTCCAAAGTGAGTAAACATACTAATAATTCACACAAGTAGTGCAAAATTTCCTAGAATTAAATCATAATTTAACACTGCAACAAACTGCACTGTAATAAATAATCTTACAGGAAATGAACTACTATTTGAGTCATTGTAAAATTTCTTTCCAATCAGTGCACATAACTGTTGAAGAATTAATATGATAACTGCTTGACATCTCTTTACAAACATGGATATTCTCTGAAGTAATTCAAATAATGCACTTAAATGTTTTCCATTATTTTGTTCTTTATTGGCAGTAGCATCAAACTCTCCAAAGGAAACAAGCTCCTTGTAAAAGGTGTCTTTGGCTTCATCAACAAGTAATTTAGATTCATGACACACAGAACTCAAACTGATGAGAATTCTGCTTAGCAGCTTATTCTCAGAAGCAACCAACTTTATAAGAGGTATATTTTCTTTTGGAGTTATCTACCAAGAAGATGTCAGTCATGTAAAATAACATTATTTGTAACTTACAGAAATTGTAATTGGATGTGTATTTGAAGTGATTGATACATGTTTAAGCTTCTTCTCCAAACTTTGAATTTGGTCATTGTATCTTTCAAAGAAACTGGAATATTTTTGTAATTGATTCTCAGCAATTAGTCCTAAAATACTAAAAAGAAGCAATAATGTTTATAAGTTAAATTTCTACATACTGTGAGTGTCCTTGTTGAACTTTTTCTCTAAAATCTCTCGTGTATCGAGCATTTTGATATCAATTCCATTAATAACTAATAGTTTTGTTAAGGTATTGAGTATAATATATTGTTAGTATACATAACGAGAATCAGCTGATGAGTGATTTAAATTTAAACGAATAGATGGCGCAGGAATGTATATTTGCTATATTTTATTCAATTTGTTTGCATTTTGTAGACGTCAGAGGTCGCTGTAATGTTGAACAGTGATTTGTTTATTGTAAAGTTATCTTAACACATGTAGTGCAATCGTGTTTTTCGGACATTCAAAGGAATGTGGGAATGAGAGAGGCAAGTACGCGTGTGAAATGACGGCCGGTGTTTATTGATGAGCTGTGCTTGTGCAAATTAAATAAAAACACAGCCCCGTCTTTGCAAGCCACAACCGTTGCTTGCAATGCGAAAATGCACACGTGCGCGTGTGATTATTTATACGTTCGTTGGCTGCCGCTTGGGCAATCGCCATACGCGCGGAATAATAAACTATCGGACATCATTGACGACGTCTCGTTATCTACGGCGTCGAGTACGAGGCGCGATCGATGGTTGAACGTGTGCCAACCGTTTGCGGCACGCATGCTGCGCTCCAAGTAAGCCGTTGCACTTAATTACACGGCACGAAGAAGCGGCAACGGCGGCGGTCGCGGCGGTAACGCGTGCGAACATCTGTTATCGATGGCCGTGCTTGTGCATTTGATGTGCGATGCATATTTAATGCGTGCACACCAGCTGTCTAATGTTCAATACAGCGAGCCTTGTTTATTCGCTCGTGTCGTTCTCACGTGGAAAAGTGTTTGAGAGCGTTCGCTTAAATTTTGATAGCGGCTTTGTTTATCGTCCGGATAACTTTATGAGTTTCATTTTTAAATAGTTTTCTTGATCTCGCAACATTCGAAACACTTCGCACAAAGTTGCTCCCTGTATCAGAAAGTTGTGACAAGTAATTTCGTAACTTATTCATTTTCTGCGAAGGGAACGAAGAAAACATCAAAAGAAACTTTACAAGTTTCTGAGATCAATTTGTGTTTGTCATTTCAACGAATTTGTTAGATTTGTCGTTGCTATAACCTAAGTTTAGTCTTTATTGTATATGCTTTGCTGATACTTTTTATAAAAGGGTCTGAATAAAACATTTTCTGAATTAATCATTTAGTATTATTTAATCAACGTAAAGTGGTTCAAGTTAATTAATTCTTTACAAATCATAAAATTATAAATGTTCTTGCAGTTTGTTGGGGTTATACTTTTTAATACAGGGTGTGGCAAAACGCGTTAATATAGGATGTGAAAAGAAATTATTGATTTGAGTGCTTTATTTCAAAATCATGTGAGATAACGAGAAATTGTAGTAACCCACCCTGTTTAATTTGATATTATAAGGGTGACACAAGAACTGTCAATTTTATATTCCAAATATTTAACCTTCAAATGTATGATTGAAAAATGTTACATTTTCGAACATATTCAGACAAGGGTTACACGTGATATTTAAATAATTTTTTATCTTAGGTGCTTTACTTAACCTTCAAATGTAGTATTGCTGGTTTGCCACACTCTGTATAATTTCATACATCCTATTGTTAAACCTTCGAAACTTTTCAGACAAGCGTTACTCATGATATTAATTTATTTTATTTCAAATACTTCATCTTAACCTTCGAATGTAGGACGTGTGGTTTGTCGCACCCTGTATAATTTAATGTATCCTTAATGTTACAATTTCGAAATTTTTCGGTCCCATGATGACGTCAATGGTCATAACATGCATGAAATTAAGTCAGCTCGTACTCGCGATTGGTGACTTTGATTCTATTGTTTCGCGCGTCCATTATATGCGATCGTCATTGTTGGAAAAAAAAAGTGGCACTCATGCTTTGTGTTCGTCGCCTTTAATTTTTTCCTGGTCGCGTGCGTCTTTCATCGTCGACTCTAGTCGGCCATTTGTTCCATGCATCACTTGAATGATATCATCATCATCATCAGCACAATGGTCATCATCATCAGCTGTGTAATAATCAATAGCGCGGCCCATTTGTTTCACTCAGCAGCGCGCAATCAGCGAATATTTACATTGATAGTGTTTGGAGCACATTTTTGCTTAGTTTTATTTTTAGTTTTATTCCTACGGGTGCGAAATAAAGATATAAGTATATAGTACAATTCGTCTATAACGACGTTCAACGCATCGTAAAAAATTGTTATTAATTCTTCTAAAATTGTTAGTTTTATTGACAGTTGATTTTCTGTTAGTTTAGTTTAACGACTAAGTATAAGATTGTTTCTTACATTTGTTGGAACATAATATTTCGTCAAAACTGTGATTGACGTATATAGTCAATCAGTACGAAATGTGGTACCTCAACATACGAGTGACCCAGCTTACGAGTTTTTCGAGATAC
>JARJDV010002642.1:0-10902 GCA_030264675.1 Anaulacaspis nigra
TAGTACCACAACAGAATCACCAACTAGTACCACAACGGAATCAGCAACTAGTACCACAACAGAATCACCAACTAGTACCACAACAGAATCACCAACTAGTACCACAACGGAATCACCGACTAGTACCACAACGGAATCACCAACACGCAAGTCCGGCGACAACGGAGGGCAAAGGGTTAAAATTCATTATGTCCATTATATAGGTACATATATCGTAAATACGTGCGCGACTAGTTGCCTATAGTGGTGCTTATAACATGAATAAAATAAACAATTAAAATTTTTAATACAAAAATCAAATACCCCAAGCAATCACTTCTAGTAAATTAAATTGATGCATTGCTCATTTTCAGTTCATCATTCTCCCACATCAAAGGTGAAGTCGAACTTGAAAAAGCAAACGTCTTCACACAAACTTTCGGTTTCATATGATATATTAAATTTTATAACAAACAGAATAACAAAATATATTTTTCATAAAAATACATGTAGACTGCATGCTCATAACTCTTACCTATTACAATTGCACAACGATTTAAATTCTAGCTAAGACAATGGCACACCTTGAAGGAATATAAACCTGAATAGAATTTCTACGACCAGCATACCCTTGCCCTGTCGTAAAATGATGCACTGAAGTATCAATGCGACCATGTCCTCCAAATTCAGCATCATCACTCGATAATACAATCATCAGTTTACCATTATCGCCATCGTAGCCAACGCGATAATCGCTAAAGCTTTTGTGCGCATGAAAATTGAACACAAAAACCAATCCTGCGCGCTCAAATGCTATCACCTTATCATCTTCGTGTTTCCAACTAATGTAAGCTGGATTACTTGCTAACCAACCGTACTTGGCTTCTAAATGATTCATCGCGGCATCCCATTTGCCAAGATACTTGTATTTAAGTATCTCATCGTCGACTAGATTCCATTGGCGGCGCGCATAATGATATGAGCTATTATTACCTTCGCGTGGAAAATCCAGCCACTCTGGATGGCCAAACTCATTGCCCATGAAGTTCAAATACGCTTCACCGCCAAGCGTATGTGTTACTAGACGAATTATTTTATGCAGGGCAATTCCACGGTCAATGATATTACTTGCATCCGATAGCGTGCTCATATGCGTGTACATTTCCTTGTCCATCAGCCAGAACGCAATTGTCTTATCACCAACAAGAGCCTGATCATGAGATTCCGCATATGCGACATTTGGTTCCATCCACCGTCGATTTGTTAGCGTGTGTACAATATTTCCAATATTCCATTCTTCATCCTTGAATTCCTTCAGCAATTCGATCCACTTATCGGGAATGGCCATAGCAAGACGATAGTCAAAGCCCATGCCACCCTCTGCAACAGGTCGACACATTCCTGGCATTCCAGACACATCTTCAGCAATAGTCACAGCATTCTTGTACAGTTGATGAATGATAGCATTAGCCAACATTAAGTAGACAATACCCTCGGTATCTACATTAAGCCCATAGTATTGGTCATACGAACCACCAAAACCTTCTCCAATACCACGCGAATGATACAGCATGGACGTAACACCATCAAATCGGAAACCATCGAATTGGTATTCCTCCAAGTACCATCGAAGATTGGATAACAGAAAACGAAGTACTTCATATTCACAGTAATTGAAAAGTCGTGAATCCCAAAGGGAGTGATAGCCTCTTGGTCCTGAATGAAAGTAGCAGCCATCCGTTCCATCAAATTGATTCAGTCCGTCGAGCACATTTTTGCTCGCGTGTGAATGTACAACATCAAGTAGAACATAGATACCCAGTTCGTGCGCTTTGTCAACCAGACGCTTGAGTTCGTCAGGCGTACCGTAACGACTAGAAACAGCAAAAAAACTTGTAACTTGATAACCGAAAGACGCATAGTATGCATGTTCCATAATTGCCATCAGTTGTATGGCGTTGTAGCCTTGCTTCTTGATGCGTGGAAGAATATTATCCGCAAAGTTATCATAGGAGCCAACTTTTAACTCACTCGTAGCTATACCTACATGGCACTCATAAATTCGCATGCTTTTAGGGCGTGCAACCTTTGCGTGTCTAAAGATATACCGCTAAAATTACAAATTTTAGTTCTATTATTAAATAATGCATTAATATCAGCAATTTAATACCTGAGGTTGAGGAGGGTTCCAGAACTTATGCTTATAAATAGTTCCTTCACTTTTGGGTGGTTCAACCACATAAGTAGCCCATGGGGATAACCTATCTAATTTGCTATTTTCTGTTTGAACTATCACCTTCAATGAAATCATTAACTATTATCAGGTTTCCTTTGTAAAATAGGAACATACTTTAATTTCTGATAAATGCGGAATGGCACATGTTCCATCAGGATTTGCAGGTAACACAAGTTCCCATTTTCCAAAATCTAATTGTCTGTAGGGATGGCTATTTCTGTCCCAATTGTCTACAACATTAACATTGTAAATAAATGCACGCAACGTGAAAACGTTACCTACTAAAGTCTCCAGCCAAAAATAACTGCTTAGCGCCTGGAGCCCATTCCCTACAGATAATAGAATTATCTGGCTGAGTTCTGATCCCATAATGTTTGTATCCAGTGGTAAATGCCTCAATACCACCATCATTTGTAATTATTTCATCCTGAATATCTTTAAAACATGCATATCTAAAATACGTTAACGTGTTATTTATAATTTGACCTTTTATCAACAATTCATTGTGTACTATTTCAATGAACATTGACATGTCCTACTTTGCGGCACATCATGCTTAAATCATGCGTTCACGAGCTACTTACCGGCGTCTAATTTCCCGCTCGTATGGTATCAAGTACGGATCCCGCTCTAAGAATGCCTTAATTTCTGGTACGCTTACTTCCATTGGATCTAGTTTTGTATATTTTCCGCCCATGGCAAATGATTGAACCCAAAAAGAAAAAAGAAAACTTACTTAAATGATACACGCTGCAGAAGTTATATGAAGCGATTGACTGCGTTTCGGCAACGCAAATGAATGTCAAGTACGAATGTGGCTTAAAAGATGATAATAAACAAGATAAACATGGAAAATATTACTTACGAGAGCTATGCTAGCAGCATCAATGGACGTGCTTGCCTTAACAACTAGTGGGGAGGTCATATCAATGTGCGCTTGATATAGCAGCGTAGTTGATTCTGTTACGTTGCATAAAACAACTGGTTTTTAATTACTGCTGATTGGAGGAGTGTAAATAAGTGCAGATATATTTTGCTGCATTAAGCTTTAATAACTTGAACGCATCTACTTAAATATCTTTCTCCATGGGCAAGTGCTGTACATTCTTAAGTTATCTCTGCATTAAAACTACGCATAAGTATGTGATTAACGTAGATATCTGAACCAATCTGAGCCCATAAGTAGTTTAATAGTTGGTTATAATAATAATCTATAGTTTAAAATATTTATTTGTATTTTATCTTTGGCGGGAACTTATAGTGTCAGTACAAAATTCCCCAACCTTGGAACACAGCCCACCAAATCATCTGTCATAAGTGTAAATATATCCTGCGGGCGCTCTGCTCCTGCTGGCGTTTGTAAATAGAGCGATTCATGCAAGTATAGTTCGTGAATGTGTTCAGTAGCATACAGCAGTAGACTTGGTGCAGTATTCGTGGCGCGAGTGAACAATTATTTGGGTGTTCGACGAGATGTTTATATTGCATCTTCGCATGTGCAGTGTGTTCCAGCGTGGTTAGAAGATGGAATGGTTACGTAATAATAAACTATTAGGGGCAAATCGCCCCGGGAATCATATACGACCTCTACTTAGCACCGACGAGGAATGCGACCCCCAAGCGTGCTACGACAGCTTCAAGCAGCACTGGCACCAGGCGCTCAAGATCATCAAGCGCAACCAGGTAAGTTCATGTTAATACAAATTATCCTGCTTATCATTGCATTTTTGTGACAGCAACTGCCCACGCAGGACGATGTCCTCAGCGTCGTGAATCATATGGAACAAATGGGTGCACTCCTATTATATGACATTAAAAAAGTTGATCAATTGCACCTGATTTCAAGCAAGTCAAATTGTTTAGATTATTTAATTAGTGAAAATGTTTTGGATAAGCTGTATGAATGGGGCATAAGGACTGGCAAGTAAGTGTACTGCCCATATACATGCATCAAGTAGTAAAACTGAGTTATTTTCAGATATGTAAATGCAGTCAAATCAGAACAATTAAAACTTTATGAGATGTTGATATGTCAGTCAAGACATGTTTTACTAGTTCATAAATCATTTCTGGAGCCTTTGTTAAAGATACTAAGCTCTTGTCTCAATGAAGTGTTCCCCAAGCAGATGGAGAAACTGCTTATTAATCTGCTGTACCAATTGTGCATTGTTTTAATGCAGAACGTCGACCTGGTTGGCTTGTTTTTCCTAAAAAATGAACAAAAACAAAAGTAATTCGACGATTACTGCTTCACAAACAACTTCGATTAACATTCTATCTTTGTAGATTCGTTATCTTAGCTCTACTGATACCGTTTGTCCATCGTGATGATAATATTGGAATGCAAGCACGTGACTCCGTACTTCTCTGCATGTCATTATCACGAAAGAACAGTGACATTCGGGAATACATAGCAAATGTTTCAAATATTTGCGCGCTACTTGCATCCGGTTTGGGCGGATTATACTCGGATTTACCTCATAAATTGGACGATATTGTTGTGCCAGATTGGCACAGACTTACCCCGGACGATGTTAACGACATTAGAGATTTATCCACATTTGTTACCTCTTTGGAGTTCAGCAATAGTGTCGCACAAATGGCGCATGGGAAAATAGTATTGCAAATGCAGGAATTTATGCACATGGGCTTCCTGGTTCCTATTTTCGGACCAGCGCTCTTACAAGTCAGCACGGACGAGCAAATCGCAGTTACGGCCTACTTAGAATTAATGTTGCGCACAGTAACCAACCCTGGACTGCTACGTCCATTGATAAAATTTCTGCTGACGGCCAAGTATGACGGTCCCCGCTTATTGGACATGTTAATGCAGCGTATAAATTCACCAAACACCCAACTTAGTCTAGTGTCGATTGCGCTCTTTGAAACACTAGTAGATCTGAATTGTGAGGATGTCATGTTGGAATTGGTATTTCAACACCTTCAACCCTGCCTGCATATCATTCTTTCGCAGCGCAAGATGCTGTTTCCCATCGATCCGCATTGCGAAAGTGCGGAGAAGTTTCTGCAGTTGGCGCCCGATTGTAGCGAAACGAACATCTTGTCACCAAATATCGATGGACGGACAATTAATTGGAATCACTATGGAGGCCATCCGTCTCTGTATGGCAATTACCATGCGTACCTGTGCGATGCAAAGAACAAAATCAACACGTGCCAAGCCGCTTGTGACGGCTGGACCAATTCGTACACCGCTTGTGAAAGTCATATGGATAATACAGGTAACGTTATTTTCATTTTACTCTTTTGTATTTGTTGCTCATGAGTCATTCCTCTTACAGATGAACAACTGACAAGTTTGCCCTCATTGGGCGAAAGTAGCGGTTATGAAAGTCTAAAGCTCAAAGTGGACGAGCCGGCACGCGTTTGGCAAATTTCTCAACATCAACAAGAGCCCAAGTCCATGAACTACAATAACCATTCAGACCCGCTGAGCTCAGGCAGTGTTGGCCCGTTCTTGACGATTCTTATGGAGAAGCTAGAAGACATGCTATCCAACTCGTTTTTCATCAATTTGCACCTTACTGGACTCATTTCAAGACTGGCAATTTACTCACATCCACTCTCCCGAGCATACTTGCTGGATCATAGTCTCATTCTGCAGCCGAATGTGCCATCCTTATTTCAGGTATTCTAATTGTTTAAATAATATCGTCACGCACATTCATTGCATTGGTTTTACAGATCCTAGGCTCATTAAAGCAGAAAATAGACGAATTTCTTACGCGCCAGCCGGAGAAACATTCACTCATCCAATACGCGAAGCAGTTTCTATTGGAGCGTGAAACCCGGCTGGTACACGCTCGCCGCCTTGCGCATGAATGCAACTCATTGAACTCGACTTCTTCGAGCGTAAGCACAGCGACAACGATGAGTCAGCAGACTGAAGATCAGCCGTTTCAACGGAACGGTCCCAAACGCCGCAGTCTTACACAGTCGTTGTCCTCCATCTCAAGCATGTTCGGGCGGCGGCAAAGTCAAGTGCCGCCAGTTGAGACCAATATTCAAATGGTTGCTCAAACCGAAGACATCCGCCAGGCGCTTAGTCCAAACTTCAACGATGCGCAACGCGTTGCTGTTTGTGCCGTCTTGCTCGATGAGTGGGTGAAGGAGCTCGCTGCCTTGGGCCAGGAACATGCCATCAGCCAACTGGCCGTTCTAATGAAATAATTGTAATGCGCACCCTTCTCTCTCTTCTTCATATGCCAAAACAACGCGAATTGCGTGCTCAATATGCGAGTGCGCAAAATAATGTCTGTGATCTCCAAAAACAAATGAAACAAATTACTTTTTCGTTGCGCGTGGTTTCGCGTAATTTACCATAGGACGGATGCGGTTCGCACCACCGCATTATGGCATTACCCATATGCAGTTTAGCAATTGACATATTTATGAATATAATTTTATAGTGTATTGTATTATTTGACATTTCTAACGACTCTATTTTCGTATTGTAATCTTCGTTAATATCAATACGTTTTTGATATATTATCATATTAGATTTTCTTATCGATGTCGATCAAAAACGCAAAACAGAGTGAATTTAATATAATTGGAATGTTGCTGATTGTTTCAATAAACTAATCGTTAACAGAATAGATCCACAGGGTTCCGCAATCAATAATAGACCATTAGATCGTATTTATGTTTCTATAATTATAATACATCCAGAAAAACATAAATTCAATTATGCATATATACAATAGAATTCTTCATGAATTTCCTTTTATATCACATTTACCAAAATCCGCTAGTGTTATCCATAATGCAATGTCTTTAATGTACATGCAGGAAAAAGGTAATAATATAAATAATAATAATAATACGCGCATTATTACAGTACATTCTTCATAAATAAACAACTAGACTTCACTTCTTTGGTATTATTATTAGACAAATGTGGTGTTGGTTGATGTTGTTAGTGTTGAATTAGTAATCTCGTTTTGCATTTTTTTTGTAAATAAGTAGTGTAGATTACATCAGCTTGCAATTAGTAGGATGGTTTTTGTCGATGAGAGTCAGGAAAGGAAAAGTTTGCGTAGAAAAATATGTAACACACGATCATGTCGTATGCGATTGTTTCGTGTCTATTGTTTCTGCAGAAGTTTGCATGTTTCTCGGTCGTAGTTCCATGTAAAGTTAGTGTCGTAGTTTTTGCTAGATTGCTACACATCGAAAATATCTTTACGAAAGTCTTTTTTTATACATTTTCTAGACGATTACCGATACTATGAATTTCGATGACATTTATAAAATGACGGATGCAAAGTCGAATATTCTCTGACTGTATTTTTAATATAACGCTAGCTAGTAGAATATAATGCATGATTGAATTTGAACGGCACACGTCTCATATAAGATGATAACGCAATCATTAAAATCGTTCTCTATAGTTTTGTTTTTAAATATATCAGTATATACGTATTTAAATATATTTATAATATATATATGTTATGTATGCATATTTCTCATTCATTCGCTGGCATGCTTTCTGTAATACGCAATCGCATCTAAGTATTTTTTAGTATAATTTATTAACTAGTAGTAAATAATATGGCAGAGACGTATACCTCAATACTGACTTTTGACTGAATTCGCGGTTGCACCTCAATAATTCACGCCCATTACAGGTGCATGTAGTTTGTTTTGGTAACTCACGGAACAAACAGAAATAAGCATTCGTTGCGTTACTTACAATTTAGCAACGTTCTCTTGCTCCTAGTCGGGTAACATGTGCACAAAACTGATTGGGAACATCCCTCGCCGCTCGGGCTGATTGGCGACCATTCCCTCCATCCAATTCTCGTCCTCCGTGTTCTCGTTGATAACAATGATAATTTCGCCTTCCTGGAAGGACAACTCGTCCTCGTTGTCCGCCTCACAGTTATAGAGCGCCTCACACCGCCTCGGACAACTACCATTCGGCGTATATGGGTGGCGGTTACTGATACTGCCGCTCCCGCCACCTCCACCACCCGCGCTTGATTTACCTATACTACTCATTCCTGCCATACCCACATGGCCCGAACGAGGAGAGGACGACGTCGACATAGGGCTTGATGCTAATTTGTGCGGTGGTGAATCCGATGCCTATAAAAGACACACAAAATGGTATTAAAATCCGATAACGCACCCATATTTATTGCTTGATAAAAATATGCGGCATATAAACAAGTAACACTTAATGTGTTTGTACAATCGATGGATGAGTCAAATGAATAAAGCGGTTCTGTAGTTGTATTATTTATGCGTATGTAGATCTAGTCAAGGTCGGCAAAAATTAACAACAAAACGTGCCAATATTGCAAATTGACTTGGTATTCAGTTAGGTGTTAGAACAAACAAATGAAACTCTTGTTTACTGGTTTGGGCGGCAGTGGAATTCCATAGAGCTTCAATAGTTCGTAATGAATCGATCTTCCCTGGTTCACAAATAGTATAATCCATCAATTCGCAAATAACTTTCAATAGAATATGGAATAAACAATATGGCTGACTTACCCTTCGCGGGGGTGGTATGGGATTCAATGATCCCATAGAATTATCTAAATCCGATGCCATTGAGCATACGCTCTCTGACGACATTCCATTTGACAACCGAGGACTAGGTGCCGGCGGCGGTGGATTCTGCGGTCGTTTCACATGTGCCATTGCTTTGTCCACAGTTTTATCGAGTTGCATGACTAGTTTACTACCTGTGTAAGTCATCAAATCACAAATATAAGTTAAGAAATGATGTATCTAATCATAAGAAGCAGTGACTCACCATATTGTATCACAGATCGACTTGAACTGGAGTCACTACTTGGCGAACGCTTATGCGTATGACTTAGAGTATGATAACCGGTAACGCTAACCGGATCGGACGGAGTCCGGCTATGATTGCTCGGCAAAGTGCCATAGAGCCCACCGGGCGGCAATTGCATCGTTCCCGAGGGTGGCAAGGGCGCCACGCGCTTCTTCATACTGCCGTGCATATTTGGCGCTGCAACAATTAAAGTAACCAACAACTTAATATATACAGCCTCGGTGCCATGCATACCTATGACAGGTTTGCGTGACTGAGGTGGTGGCGGCGGCGCCAATTGTCGGTTGCTATTTGGACTACTACCTGATTGTAAGCTGTCGCATGTAGAAGACCTCGAACGAAGCGCACCAGGCGAATCGCCGCCGGTATAACTCGGTGGACGAGAACGATTCTTCTTTTCCGGGGTTAATGAGCCATTCTACGAACAATAATGCATGAAACAAAACATACTAACACGCAATCAATTACTCAAATTACCCTATCATCAATTATTGTATCGTCATCCGAAAAGTCAGTCGAGCCATCATCGTGGGAAAGATTCCAATCGATATTTATGTTATCAAACAAATGCTTTTGGCGATTAGCCGCATTCTCCAAGAGCTCCTGACACTGAAGATGACCCAACTCAATCGCAATTTGCATTGGCGTCTTATCCTGCGAATTGCGGATGGTGGTATCGGCGCCGCTACGTAGCAACAGCTTCATACATTCAGGCTTATCAAATAAGACGCAGTAATGCAGCGCAGTGTTATTACCGCTCACGTCCGACGAGGACGGCGGTAAAGTTTGCTTATCAATACCACTTGATGACATGTTTTGCACGAGGAAATCAACTATCGCCAAATTACGACCGCCCGAGCGAACTACTGCGCGATGCAATGCAGTTTGTGCTTGATCCTGCAATCGTAATAAATGTAAACAAATAAACATCGTGGATTTCGACTGTAACTAACCGACGAAGGTAGCACAGCAGCCAAATCGACATTCTCTGCATAAACCTGCAGAAGCAGAGTAATATCCACACTGTTAATGGCTTCCTCGAGATCATAGAGCTTCTGTTGTTCCGTGTGACACGTTTTCATTGCGTAGCGCTTCTCCAAGTATTTCGCACGTATGAAACTGAAGCGCTCCTCCCTACAGCAATGGTTATATCACATTTCGAAAACATAAACAAAGCGTGTACGTACATTGAACTGGATGGTGTCGGTTTACTATTATGATGCAGTTTCGCTTCCATGACATCGTTAAACATCTGATTTGTCATATTACGCGCCAGTAGTAATTGACTGGTGCCCACGTTGTCCAGCGTGAGTGATTGTATTCGCGAAATATGCACCCCGAGATCTCGATGAATGCCCGAGCACTCAATACACACAATAATACCAAAGTTTGTGGATAACCAGGTAGCATCTTGAATAACAAATTACGTCATAGCAAAACAAAGCAGACTGAATGAAAACAAAATCGTGGGAATGCTCACCGTTCTGTGAATTGCAGTCGCAACAATGGTCGTTCCCAGGAATGCGCTGAATGTATTTGATGATCGTCTGCTGCAGTTCAATGAGGCCGTGGTTTACTTTATCTCCGCCGCTCTTGCTACTGTCATCGAACGCCTTCATTAATGCCCGCTCCTTGCAGTTCACTAAGACTGAAGTCCATGCATGCTGGTCCAATTCGTCTTCCGCTTGAAAATGGTACGTGCGGTTATCTGAAAAGCGCCGCTCGTTATTCATTCTAGGCAGAATGTTGCAAACTTACAGGAAATCAAGTCGAATCCGCGCTTGTCGTCGTGCACGGGTTTAATTTGGCACGTGAGGAGATTCACTCGTGTCGGCGGCTTCGTCTCGTCGGCGTGACA
>JARJDV010002643.1:0-22541 GCA_030264675.1 Anaulacaspis nigra
CCAATAATCATAAATCATTAAAGTGGATGGCTTTTGCTTGTTCGTTATGCATTCGTGTACCGCATGTCTTAATTAGATGATAATCGCATCCTTAACTCCAATTTAAGATATTCAACTATTCCTTTATTGATTGGTAAAAAAAATAAAAAATAAATAAATTCCAAATTTCACCTCTCTGAAAATCAGAATCCCGCGGTGCACCGTAGCAGCTATAAAAATCAGTTAAATGTTTTATCTTCTTATTCATACTCGTTCTTCGAATTAGTAACGTATTTCTATTTTTTTATTATTATTGATATTTTCCGAAAGAAAATTGCTGAAATGCAACATTAGTTTGAGGTTGAACTGCAGTCAACTCATATAGCAACGAGAACTTATACTTTATGGATTGTATATAAAACAATAAGAAAAATCACTTCGCGAGGCGTAATACAAGGGGTCAACAGCAATCATCAAACCTTGTGGTGTGAAACAATATTAGTATGAATGTATTTTTTGAAGAAACTTTTATACTTAATGCTTATTAAGTATTTACAGAAACACAGTATTACAAGTAATATTAGTAAATTAGAGAACTAGATCACTACACATTTATATTATATTTGATAATATAAATAAAATCCAAATTGGCAATCAGCTACAAGTTTATCAATTACGAAAGACAAAAGGGTCATAAGAGGAATTATAATTAATATACACAAAGAAAAACACTTCTGATCAATTCAAATGGCATAGTATTACTGTTAAATTTGAATTTCTAGTAGATATAAGCATATTTAAGGCTAGTAACACTTTTGGCCATGTTGGTAACATGCTGACAGTTTTGCAATTGAAATTCTTTATTAAATTTCACTTCAAACTTGATGAGTAATGACGGACACCGTACTGAAATCATTTGTAATGTGATAGTAAAAGAGGTAATAATAATTTAAAATTATGTGATCAAATATGATGAAAGATAATATTTATCTTTAAATGAATTGTTTTTAATAAATGGGTAAGTAGATTATATTCTAAACGCGTATAAGTAAAATATCAAGTAGACAAAAATGTTCAAAATATTATTTTATTAATATCTATCCTTTTAGGCTATAATTTATTTACTGACCTATTAAGTTTTGAACTGCTATTTATTTTAATTGCCCATATAACGTAAATTAGTACTACTTTCTCCTTGGCTACGCCATGAAGAATAACTGAAATATTCAAAGCTCATCATTGAAATCATTGTGGAAGAATTCACCATGTTGACCACATCGTCCAAAGTGATATAAGCCGTAAACGTAGTTATGTCAACAATAATTGAACGTATTCCAAAAATCCATACAACACATGTTATTACTATAAGTTTGTATAAGAATTACATAGGGTTTCCTTTAAATCTTTCCACACCAATAACGGTAAATAGAAACCATGATATCGATTGTTCCGATTTCATCTTTTCGTAATGTGAAATTTATTAAACTATGCATTTCAAGTCAATCTGGATCAATTTGGATTTTATAATATGAATTACAATTTTTTCCAAAAGCATATGAACACTTTCGCTGATTACTATAATTATAGTATGCGCTATGGTAAAATTAATGAGTATGGTAAAAAATTCGAAGGAACACAGAAAATTCATTCTGGTTGATGTTGTGGCAGTTTTACTAATCCATTTGGTTTTATTAAGACATTATTGTAAGTGTATTTGAGACATTCAACGATTCATTTATGGATTGGTAAAAATAAATGAAAATCCACTGTGCGATATGTTCAGGAACAATAATGACTTATGTACTTTTTCTTTTCCCCATGTATATGAATTCTCCATACTATACTCGATCTAGCAGTGATTACCAGGTGACATATTCTTATTTGGACACCCCTTTCTCTTTCACTACTCGTTCGCAGCAATGCAATAAGTTACGAAAACGTCATCAGGCATTTTCAAATAATTAGAATTGAATATAATCTAAATTATTACCCCCTTTTATTATCGCATTAGAAATAATTTGAGTACTTCCCTTCTTTCTATCATTAATCACTAAATTCTAAGCACCACTCTACCGAAATTTAATAAATAATGTCAATTGCAAAACAGTCACCATGTTGCCAACATCGCAAAAAGTTCTACAAGCCCTGAATGTGCTTATATCAACAATCATAACAACATACACCGATAACCCATTCAACACATGTTACAAGTTTAGCAGGGCTACCTGTTGCAGAGGCATATCTTTAAACCTGCCCACTCCAATAACGATAAATAGATTAAAGTTTAAAGATTGTTCTAATTTAATCTTCACGGTTTATGACACACGCACAACAACTATGAAGGAAAAAAGGCCACTGCTGGATATTTTGCAATATAGCCACGATAAATATGCCGTAAATATGTTAACAGCCATGGATCGCGTTATTATGGTTAGTAACAGATACTCAGCTATAACAAACCTCGAATGTGGCCATTGTCTTTTGATTGTCTTTGACGAATACAGGGAATCAATTAAACTGTACAAGGCAATATGGACAAGGGATGCATTAAATTTGTTTTTCTGGAAGAATATTAACGAATGGGATTTTACTAAGGCTAAATTAAAGTATGATATAAACCCGTATTCTGACACTACCAGCACGTTAAAGAAGGAAATATTCTATAAATTTCAAGGCAAAAGTTTAGCACAAACGATTTTATATCTTAAACGGTATCAATTCATACAGAACTATATGAAACATTTTACCGAATATTACAACTATAGTGTACGGTATACTAAATTAGAAACGAATGGTAAATTATCGCACTATAAAAAGAGTGATTTAGGAAGTTGTAAATTCTCCATTAATAATATCTGCCTTCTATTCTTCTGCTTAAATCGTAAATTTTAGGTTTAAATATGATTACTTCAAGTAACAAGAAAAAATTCGATTTGGCTGAGAGTCTTGCAGTTTTACTGATTCCAAAACCAACAAAGTTGAATACAACTTGGGATAGTTTAACAAAGATCATCATATGGAAATTGTGGTGTAGTGCAGCAATTGTTTATGTAGCTCTTGAGATAGCTTTAATCGTTTCTCGAAGTGTACAAGTTTTTCGTCCAAATCCGTTTGCTTTAAGAATGCTCAACCTTTGTGGGATATTAATATTCTCGCTTTGCTATTACATGATGCTCTCTACTGCGGTTATTAATTCGCAAATTTATCCCAAGTATGAATCTACAGGGTGTCCCGGCTATCTTGCACCATTGGAAACTTAAAGATCGATCATAAAGGGATGGAAAGCATCTTTATACTATTTAAGTCTACTGATCAGTGATATTAGTAGTACTATCCACAAAATCACAAAAATTACACCGAGGCGCGTTCAGTTCCGATCAAATAAGCCAATATCATTCGCTGTAACGCATCTTCCATGTCATATTATATCTCAATAGAACGTTTAATACGTGTGCTTAATTCTATTGTAAGATAATTATTAGGCCAATAAATACGTTGCTAAAGTTCATCAATATTTCAACGTCTTTTGTGAAATAAAAATTATTCAACTTTGACATTAAACTATGGCCAAATTAATGGTCATATCAAAATGATTCTTTTTGATTCATATACTACAACTATTGCTTGCTTTATCCATTGGCAGGTACTAATGCTTTATTGATTATTCCAATATATACGTTCTAAACACGGTACACCTTGAAATGACATTTAATTGTGACTAGTATACCCTTTTGTAACTTCTCTATGGTGCATGATAGCTGGGGCGCCCTATATAATTTTTCTTGGATATTACAGTTTAATGAAAATTTTTTTATTCAGGTATAATAATTCGTATGCAAGCTTTCAGGATATTATGAATGATAAAAGTTTACGTTTCTTTGCAACGAATTTTAGTAGCCGCTTAAATAAGAGCAAACAAATTACTGATGAGGTAGTAAATTATTAAAGTGAAAAATAGAAAAATATGCGTTGAATCTTACGTTTATTCTTCTTTTAGTCGTCAGAGTTAACAATCGGGCAATTTATCGAATCCTTTCGGGCTTATAAGCGAAAGAAACACTCGTTTAAAAATGTAATTGCAATAGTACCACTTCATAATTCAGGTTGGTAATGGGGTCGTTCAATACTTATTAGTACTCTTCAACCCCAATATCAATTTTTATTTTTTTAGAATTTATCGAAAGCAAATACAATTGGACAGGGCATATGCTATATTCTAAAAACATTGATACATTTCCCATATGCATTCAAAGTTCGCACAGCAAGGATATTTTGAACAATTTGCAAATAGAGTTTACTAGTTTAGTTAACAGTGCAGGTTTAAACACGTTTTGGATGAAGCAAATATTACGAAAATATCCTAAACTATTTCAGAGGTTTTCTAAAACTGACAACAAACCAATTTCCGTCGATGTTACTATGAAATTCGAACCAATCAAAAGTGTTATATATGTACATATTGCAATATGTCTTATTGCACTTTTGTCTCTTATAGTTGAAAATGTAGTTGCTGAATTCAAATTTGGGTTTTATTTGTATTATCAATTATAAATGTTATTAATTTTCTGTTTTTAGTTCTGCAATACTGAGTGCACTGTTTTGCTCAAATTATGTAACAAGCTTTAAGCATTAAGTAAATCTATGCAATTGAATGTGTTAAATTGAACTATAGAAATGAATCACTTAATAAAATTATAATAATTTTAATGCAATATTTTCATGCTCTTGTGTATTTAAAGCAGCTGTAATAACTTACCCGGCCGTAATAACCTATCCACGTGATGTGAAACAATATTGTCATCACTATATTTTTTGAAAAAACTTTCACACTTAAATCTTATTACCTACACATTTCCAGTAACGAGTAGTACAAATTTCATTCTATCATTAACGGAAATTGGGTCGTGGAGAGTCAGAAATCGTCAGAAATGATTTAGGATATTTTCTAAATATTTCCATCATCCAAAATGTGTTTAAACCAGAACTACTAATTAGAGCACTAAACGCAATTTGGTAATTGTTCAAACGTACTTTAGCTACGAAACTTTGAATGTATATGCGGAATATAGCAATACTTTTGTGAAACACCTTATGTCGTCCCTTCCATTTATAATTGCTTTCCAGAAATTCTAAAAGTTTTCTTCTTCTTCTTCAAGTGCCCTGTCCTCCAAGAACGTTGGCCACCAAGTGCATAAATTTTAACTTTGTCCCCTGCTGTTCGGAAAAGTCACCTCGTGCTAAGGCTGAACCACTGACGTAGGTTGCTGAGCCATGATGTTTTTCTACGGCCACGACTCCTATAACCGAGGATCTTACCCTCGATGATTAAAATATTTATTTACTTATCAATATTGGGATCGAAAAATCTAAGGTTGAAAAGGTGTTGAAAACTATAAGTCTTACATTTCGGGTTTTCCAAGGACACCAACCTGCATTATGAAGTGACACTATTGCAATTACATTTTTAAACGTACGACTCGTTCGATTGTACGCTCGAAAAGATGTGATAGATTGTCCAATTGTTAAATTTGCCGACTAAAACATTTCAATGATTATTTGTCATGTCTTTGATTTACTACCTCATTAGTAGCAAGTGCTTGGTTTTCGTTTAAACTTCTACTAAAATTTGTTGCAAGAAAACTTAAATCATTCATAACATCCCCAAAACTTTCGTACGTATTATATCTAAATAAATCATATTTCATTAGACTGCAATGCCATGGACGAATTATACAGGATGTCTCAGCTTCTGTGCGCCATAGCAAATTTAAAAATGGTTAACAAGAAATTGCACTCGCCAGCGAAGAAGATAAATTTCGTATGATGCAGGATAGCTAGGACTTCTTGTAGATTCTCCATCGTGTAAACCACCGTGTAATAACAAACCGAGAATATTAAACTCCCACAATGATAAAGAATCCGTAAAGAATTCGAATTTGGATAAAATTCTCGTAAACTTTGACAAATAGTTAAAACTATTTGGATAACAACATAAAGCACATCTGCAACACAGTATAAATTCCATGTAAGACTCTTAGTCACATTATTCCATGTCGTGTCCAACCTTGTTGATTTTGGAATCAGTAAAACTGCACGACTTTCAGCCAAAATGAATTTTCTGTCTTTGCTTTTAGTTTAACCTAAAAAATATGTAATGTAACCAAGGCAAATATTGTTCATCGAGAATTTACAGCTTGCACAATGGTAAGTTTTGAATTTCTTATTTTTTTCCATAAGGTATCAGTTTACCATTCTTTTGTCTTTTGTCTTCACATATGACAGAGAAGTTGTATTATTTACCATAGCTTTTCATATAATTGCGAAACAAATTATATTTCTTGGAATACAATGACGTATGATTTAGACTTTCATCTTGAAATGCAAAGAGTAAACTTCTTTTCTTTGCTTTGGTTGTTTCAGGATACATATTTGTCTCATACTTTAATTTAGCCTTACCAAAATCCCATTCGTTAATTTTTCTCCAGAAGAAAAAGTTTGATGTGTCCCATAGCCTTTATGGATTTATATAATTTAATTGTTACACGTTATATTCGTCAACAATGATCAAAACGTAATGCTTGCACTTGAACTTTGTTATACCTGATTGTTTATTACTAACCGCAATAATTTTCTCCACGTTTTTTATCAAGTTTGCTAATTGTGAAATTTTCATAAAATTTATAGCGGGCGCTAACGGCCACGCATCCTCAATATTTGTTAGGGGTAATTTTTGGGAATCCATCAAGATAAATTTCGAACAATCTTTTAAGCGAAATTTATTCATCGTCATTGGAGTTGACAGATTTAAAGAGACAGCAAAAGCAGTAGTTCTAAACATGTAACATGTGTTGAATGGATTTTCGATGTATGATTGGTGTTATAATCGCATTTAAGGCTTCTCGGATCTTTGGCCATGTTTGTAACATGCTAACTGGTTTGAAATTGAAATTCTCTATTAAATTTCGATAGAGTAGTGCTTGAAACTTGATGAGTAATGACAGACAGTATACTGAAATTATTTGTAATGCGATAGTAAAAGGGGTAATAATAATTTAGATTATGTGATCAAATATGATGAAAGATAATTTTTATGATTAAATTAACTGCTTTTAATAATTGGGTAAATAGATTATATTCTAAAAGCGTATAAGTACGTAAATTGTTGACCAGTATTAAGTACTAGCTGAATCATTTTCCTTTGTTGGTAAACTAGTTTTATAGATTCTTATAAATTCTTCGTTTCAAAAATGTATTATTCATATTTTTAAAACTTATGACATATTTATAAAAAAACTTGATTGTTAGCTTTTGAAATTTTCTAATTCATATTTCACGTCGTTTCTTAACATTTTAGTAAATATTTATGAATAATTTCTATTCTTTTAGACTATAATTTACTTATATTGTTACATGATTTGCTTAGCATCTTATTACTTACTTATTATCAACTTTATTGCTTTTGATTAATTAATTTTGGCTATTTTTAAAACTGTTTGATTTCCGTTTACATTGCTTTATAGGTTCTTATAAATTCGTCGGTTCGAAATTTTCACCGAAGCCCCAAGACTATAAATCATGTATAATTTACAATTTTAAAAATTTTATTTTCCTAATCTTATACCCTTGTACTCTATGGGTGTCGGTCTATATTTTTCAAACTTAAGATGTATCAATTCATTAAAAAATTCAAGGTGGTGAACTATCTTTTCAAATTTTGAACATTTTTCTGCGTGATATTTTACTTTTTCATATTATTTAACAAATATTTGTAAATAATTTCTATCCTTTTAGACTATAATTTATTTACTGACATATTAAGGTTTGAACTAAATTGCCTTTTACTTTATTTACTCATGTAATGCGAATTAGTACTACTTATCCCTAGGCTACGTCATAAAGAATAATTGAAATATTCAAACTTCACTATTGAATTCAATGTTGTAGAATTCACCATGTTGATCACATCGTCGAAAGTGATACATGCCGTAAACGTAGTTTACCAACAATAATTAATTAATTCCAACATATTCCAAGAATCCATACAATACATGTTATTACTATAAGTTTTAAAAAAATTACGTAGGCTTTCTCATAAATCTTTTCACACCGATAACGGTAAATAGAAACTATGATATCGATTGTTTCGATTTCATCTTTTCGGAATGTGTTATATTCGATCCAAATGAAATTTGGACAATAAAGTATAAGTTTTATTAGTTGACATCGTAAATGCCACAAAGGATAACTCTGAAGAGAAGCTAATTTTAGCTAGTAATCACCTGTCAGGCAGAACCTTGTTCAAATCTGATAATTGTGTAATGATTCTGTTTTACGAAGAGAAGGAAACAATTAAATGGTACAATAACATGTATACGAATATAGACAAAAGTCTTGGCTGGAAGAAAATTAACAAATGGGATTTTACTAGGGGTAAACTGAAGCGTGGCAGAAATCTGTTTAGATCTGATAATCCACATGAGCCGATATTAAACTATGCATTTTAAGTCAATCTGGATCAATCTGGCAGTAATAATATAAATTATAACTTTATGCAAGCGCTAATGAATCAGGAATTACCAGAATTACAGTAAGCGTTATGGTAAAATTATACTTGGTATATTCGTTTCGAATAATAACACTATAAAAACAACAAGAACTAAGGATAAAAACGCTTACCAATTTTCAAATTGAAAATTGATTAAAAGCACTATATTTAATAAACAAAATTGTCTATTATCTTATTACCCTCTTTTATTATCACATTAGAAATAATTTGAGTACTTCCCTTCTTTCTATCATTAATCACTAAATTCTAAGCACCACTCTACCGTAATTTAATAAATAGTGTCAATTGCAAAACAGTCACCATGTTGCCAACATCGCAAAAAGTTCTGCAGGCCCTGAATGTGCTTATATCAACAATCATAACAACATATACCGAAAACCCATTCAACACATGTTACAAATTTAAAAGAAGTGGCTGTTGCACAGCCATATCTTTACACCTGCCCACTCCAATAACGTTAAATCAATTTAAATTTAATGATTGTTCTAATTTAATCATAACGGATTATGATATATTTCGTCTACCAAATATCCAGGATAGAAGGCCACTACTGAATGTTTTGTACTTTAGCCACGATAAATATATAATAAAGATGTTCAAAGCCATGGATCGCATTATTGTAGTTAGTAATAGATACTCAGCTATAACAAAACTCGAGTGTGGCCATTGTATTTTGATTGTCTTCGACGAGGGCAAGGAAACAATTAAACTGTACAAAGCAATATCGAGAACGAATGCATTAAATTTATTTTTCTGGAAGAATATTAACGAATGGGATTTTAGTAAGGCTAAATTAAAGTATGATATAAACCTGTATTCTGACACCACCAAAACATTGAAGAAGAAAATATTCTATAAATTTCAAGGCAAAAGTTTAGCACAAACGCTTTTATATCTTAAACGGTATAAATTCATACAGAACTATATGAAACATTTTACCAAATATTACAACTATAGTGTACAGTATACTAAATTAGAAATGAGTGGTAACTTATCGCACTATAAAAAGAGTAATTTAGCAAGTTGTAAATTTTTCATTAATAATATCTGCATTCTATTCTTCTGCTTAAATCGTGAATTTTAGGTTCAAACATGACTATTTTAAGCAACAAGAAAAAATTCGATTTGGCTGAAAGTCTTGCAGTTTTACTGATCCCAAAACCAACAAAGTTGAATACAACTTGGGATAGTTTAACAAAGATCCTCATATGGAAATTGTGGTGTAGTGCAGCAATTCTTTATGTCGCTCTTCAAGTAGCTTTAACCATTTCTCCAGGTGTACGAGTTTTTCGTCCAAATCGGTTTGCTTTGAGAACGCTCAACTTTTGTGGAATTTTAATATTCTCGCTTTGCTATTACATAATGCTCTCTACTGCGATTGTTAATTCGCAAATTTATCCCAAGTAAGAATCTACGGGGTGTCCCAGCTATCTTGCACCATTGGAAACTTAAAGATCGTTCATAAAGCGATGGAAAGCAGCTGTATAATATTTAACTTTGGTAATCAATGGGATTAGCAGTACTATCCACAAAATCACATTAATCTTCAAAAATTACACCGAGATGCGTTCAGGCGCGGTGAATTAGACCAATATGATTCGGTGCAGTAATTAAGTTATCTTCCACGTTATATTCTATTTTAAAAGAAGAACTTAATTCTCTTGTAAGATAATTTTGAGGCCATTAAATTCGCTGCTAAAATTCATCAATAGTTTAACGTCTTCTATGAAATGAAAATTATTCAACTTTGACATTAAACTATGGCCAAACTAATACTTATATCAAAATTATTCTTTTTCATTCATTCAGAAACTAATGCTTTATCGATTGTTCCTAAATGTGCGTTCTGAATAGTGTACACCTTAAAATGTACACCTGACTATTATACCCATTTCTTACTTCCCTATGGTGCATCATAGCTAGGACACCCTATATAATTCTTCCTTAACATTACAGCTTAATGAAAATGTATTGATTCAGGTATAATAATTCGTATGCAAGCTTTCAGGATATTATAAATGATAAAAGTTTACGTTTTCTTGCAACGAATTTTAGTAGCAGTTTAAATAAGAGCAAACAAATTACTGATGAGGTGGTAAATTATTCAAGTGAAAAATATGTGTTGAATTTTTATGTTTATTCTTCTTTTAGTCGTCACAGTTAACAATCGGGGAATTTATCACATCCTTTCGGGCTTATAAGCGAAACATACACTCGTTTAAAAAAGTAATTGCAATAGTACCACTTCATAATTTAGGTTGGTGTTCTTGGGTTGGTGTGGAACCCCTTTGTTTAGTGGGGTCATTCAATACTTATAAGGACTCTTCAAGCCCCAATATCAACTTTTATTTTTTTTAGAATTCATCGAAAGTAAATACAATTGGACCGGACATATGCTATTTTCTAAAAGCATTGACACATTTCCCATATGCATTCAAAAGTCGCACAGCAAGGATATATTGAACAATTTGCAACTAGAGTTTATTAGTTTAGTTAACAGCGCAGGTTTAAACACATTTTGGATGAAGCAAATATTACGAAAATATCCCAAAATGTTTCAGAGGATTCCTAAAATTGACAACAAACCAATTTCCGTCGATGTTACATTGAAATTCGAGCCAACTAAAAGTGTTGTATACGTACATATTGCAATATGTTTTATTGCACTTTTGTCTTTTGTAGCAGAAAATGTAGTGGCTGAATTCAAATTTGGGTTTTATTTGTATTATCAACTATAATATAAAATATTATTAATTCCCTGTATTTTGATAAGTACACTGTTTTGTTCAAACTATCTAACAAGCACTAAGTATTAAATCTATGCAATTAAATATGTTAAATTGAACTATATAAATTAATGACTTAATAAAGTTATAATAGTGTAATTGCAGTCGAATTAAATGCAAGATTTTAATGCTCTTATGTATTTAAAGCAGCCGTAATAACTTATCCTGCTAACAAAAGTCATAAAATGTTATGATATTGGGAATTCACATAACTAAATATCACAAGATATTTAATTACTTAATCGCCTATTTGCCTTGTTCAGAATTAAATTGTTATAACACATTTAGGTATGGATTGTATTCAAAATATTGAATATTGAATATTGAATATTTACTGAATATTACATATTGACATTTTAAATAGATATATAAAAAAATTATTAATATTTTTTTGAGAAATTCGCCTAGGAATCATAAAGGAATCATTCTCGATTTTTCATCTTCCAGGTAAAATTCAAACTGATCACAGTTCCAATTATATGACTTGATAAGTAAATAATTTATCTCATTTTGGTAACTATTTAAAAAATGTTTGTGGGAAACTAAATATTTTGAATTAAAAATAACTCATAAAACATTTAATAATACTTCAAGTTTTAAAATAGCATTATATCCTAAGTGAATTGAGTTTTTGATGCATGTATATACTTTTGTGAATAATATTTTAAGACCAATTAAATTGCCAAAATTCACCAATATTTTAATGTTTTCTTTTCGAGGCCAAAAATTATTCCATTTTGACATTTACGGTCAAACTAGTAATCGTCTCGGAATCATTCTTTTTGATTCATATACTACAATTAATACTCTATTGATTGCCAATTTTTTTTTCAAAAATATCCATTTGAAATTTATCGATTTATCGACCTTTCATCATCGATATAAAACAATAAACAAATTACAAAAGATGATAATAAACTCCGTCATTGACCATCCACATCGCAATTCAGAATTTAACCAAACAGTGGTTAAAATAATCATTGTAATCATTGATCTGATCAATCTCCAATCAAGTTTTTGATGATGTTAATTTTCGAAAATTAAAATTAAGGCTACGTGTATTCCACTTCTGGTTTGCAAATCATTACAAAACAACAAATCACCTTCTGTTCAACCTCGACTCGTTGACGTTTTGCAAATCTTCAAATTGTTTCAATGTCATTCGTAGTAATAAAATTTTTATATCAAATTTAAATAGTCAAGTGTAATTTGAGACGTTTTATTTCGTCTGGCATAATTGTGTGGAAACGTTTTGGCTATTACATAAACGTAAAAAAACTACCGTTAAAATATTTACATTTATTTATAGCTTATTGTTTAATTCACCTTGCCATTGAAATTTTAAACAATTTAAACAGATGTTTAATAAATATGCAAGTGATCTAACGCTCTGTTTTGTCTGCTGACAATATCAGAATTCCTAGAACTCTTTAATGACGGTATTCTTTCCAGAAAGAAAGAATACCAATATAAAATTATGTAAGTATCTTGACTTTTTATTGTTTTAATTCAACGTGAAATATGCAAAATTTGTAATACTCTTGCTACATACACAGAACTGTTACTAATGTTGTCTTTTTAATTTCGATTATTAGGTACTGTTATTGTTATGGCAAAATGGGTAAATCTAATGACATAATAAATATTAACTAATGTTGTTTGTATGTAATTTATATGCATTTATAACATTGACTACTTTTTCAATTGCTATTACGCGAATGAATAATTTGGAAAATATTTCACTATTTGCAATCATTAAATGACCATAATATTGTTATTACGATTTATTGCTATAACAGATTAAGTAAGCGTAATAAGTATTAACTGTTCTTCTTCCTCCCCTCCTTCTCTCATCCTCTTTTTATTCTTCCATTTTTTATTCCTCTTCTCTTTTTTGGTTCTTCCTTTTCTCCTTTTTGGTCCTTCCATTTCAATTTCTTTTTCCTCCCTTCCTATTTTCCTGTTTTTCTTCTTTATCTTTCTTCTTCATGTTCATATTTTTCTTCTTTCCTAATCTTCCATCTTCTTTTTTTCTTTGCTTTGTCCTTTCTCTTCGTCATTTTCCTCTCTTCTCTGTCGATTTCATGCTTAACCTTCTTTAATTAATTAATATTCTGCTTCTTCCCCTCCCATTTTCTTATTCTCTTGTTTTCTTTTAACTATTCTTTTTCGTCCTTTGATTCTTGTTTTCCTTCTTCATAATTATTTTCATCTTCTCTTAGTTCTTCGACTTCTTTTGTACTTCCATTTTCTCTTTTTTCCTTGCTTTGTTCCTCTTCTTCTTTTTCCCCTTCCCTTCCTCTATTTCTCTTTATTTTTTTCTCTTATTTTTCTTGGGGCTTCTTTCTCTTCTTCTCCGTCTTCCTTATTTTGCCTATTCTCCTTTTTCTTTGTTTTCTTCGTTATTTTCTGTCGTCTTCTTTTTATTTTTCCATTTTTCCTTATTTGACCCGTCTCTTCTTTTTTCTACACTCTCCTTGTTCTTTGTCGTGGTCGTTTTTATCTTTTCTTTCTTTCTTTCTCTTTTCTCTTTTTCCTATTATCCTCTTTTCTTCTTCTTCCTGTTCCTTCACTCTTTCTCTGGTTGTTCTTAAAACTAGATTACTTATTTTGAATTTACAATTTCGGTAGTAATGACTTCTCAGTATCTATCAACACAATCACCATCACAGACTAAAGGACTATTGGTCTATAGCCTTGCTCCCGATAGTATCATGAACTAAATATCACCATCAAAGTTTTGCCAAATATTTACAATAAGACCAACATGTTTTAATGATTTTGAATTTAGTAAGAAAATATTTCTTTTGAAGTTTAGAATTCCAGAAAACAAGTTCAAACCTTTCCTTCTAAACACTAACAAATCCTTCACTCAACGTTAAAATCAACTAATACACTAACAAAATCCTTTTACAAATTTAAATTATTTTGACCCATTATCGCATTATCGTCATAACCGCAAAACGTATTCAATCGCGTGAAACACCGTCGTTTCCAATAATTTTAAACTCCAAAAAATCGACAACATAAATAAACAGACGCACAAACCAATAACGATAAAACTTTTAACAACATAATCATAGTACAATTGAAAAAAATGCGAAAGTTGTGTCGAATTTTTAATGGTGAAGTTGGTGCACCTTGACCCTTATGCAATCGAATCGCAAAAGAAACTAACACCGAACGTCGCCTTCATTGTGGTTAGCAGAAAAGCGAGTGCTAATTGCTAATTGTTAATTAATATGCGTTGGCAATTAAAGCAAGCAACTAATTGCGGCTTTCACTGCTAACGATTCTCTCGTAATGAACAAATGATGATAAAACTGTTGTTTCTATAGAAAAAGAATAAAAAAGATTTAATTATTGCCAGCGCGCAATTTAAAGTGAACGAAATCAATTTGTATTCAATTATAAACCATTCAAACATTCAAAATTCATTTCATTTTACAATTATACGATTTACAATATAATTATTTATGTGCACAAAAGAAATGAGCAAATAACAAGCAGTGTAAACGCAACACTCTATGTGTGCTATTTTAAAATTAATTAACGCGTGATTAATTGTCGTCACGTTTTTCATTTTACATGCTGTTCAAACTCATTTCCACCACATAGCTAAAACGAAAGAAAGAAGAACTTAGCTTTGCACTTTACATTGGCGAAAATTTAAATAAGTGATTGATCATCCAGTAATAAAATAAAACAAATTAAAATACTTTCACATTATCGGACAATCAAGGCATAAATAATTAATTAGCGAAGCTTCTAATTAAACTTATTAACGAAAGATAAACAAAGTGTGTTTTTGTTGTTTAACTTTCGCTAAATATTTTTAATTTTTTTTCAATCATCTGCTTCTTCTAACTTGTTTAAATCTGTCTGTTCGCTTAAACATCATCTGTGCATTGTTAATCGCTAATTATGAGTTAATTAGTTAGAAAAGCACTGCACGTGGAATGTTGTACAAACAAGAAAAGGTTATGTGTAACTACCAAAGATAGTCACGAGAATTTATATAAATGAGGAATTTCCACACAGTAAAATTTTAAAAATATTTGTCAATTTCTTTTTGGCAATCGATAGAAGAATAATTAAATTTTATCGAACCAAAAATATCATTTAAATCGGACAGATAGTTTAGCAACAAATTAACGTCAAAGTTAAATAATTTTTGGATCACATTGGTTTTTGGATCCGAATTTTAAAGATGAAATTTTGACAATTTTTTATAATTTTCTAGTCACGTCTACAACTAAGAGAAGTAACTTAATAATAAGATGATGTGAACTATGATCTGACAAGCCATTACATACTATGGAATTATTATTGTAATATAAATTATTACATAATTGAAGCTGATTGAAATAATTAATTAATGAATAAATTGCTTAAATTTTTCACAATTGCTTATAATGTGTATTGGACCAGCAAACACATATTTTAATGGACGACCAACGTCAATTTTCAAAATTAGACTACGAAATAATGATTTATTGCAATTTGTCTCCGGGAATTGCGGTCCAACTAACATTTCAAATTCAACTGCTAAATTACCGGTTTGCACAATTTAAACATCATGTGTAGTGAAGACATTCTAGAAGCATACTACGCTTCAATACTATTAAGTAATAAAATAAAATTTACTTTAATTTACAACAACTTACCAAAAATAATTGCTATTGATAGTTTGCGCACATACGGATTCGTTGTGGTACCATATGTTGCCATCCCAATTCCGGTTAGTCTTGGTACCATCCAGAACCTCTGATAAATATATTGGAGAAGCCTCATACAGGTATAATTGAGGAAACGTGCTTATTACATCGTTTCAGAAGTTTGACTGAGGAAAAACTAATAATCTACGTCTTTGTTGCGAAGCAGAAGCGAAGAGAGAAATACCAAATAATTCAAAATTTCAAAATATGACCAATTAAGGTTATGTACGAATCAATGCCAAAGATGACCATATAAAGCAATGAATAGATCAAGGACAGACACTACAAGTCGTATGAAAGGGGAAGACAAATTCGAAATTAGTCACTATTGTTTCTGCATACTTTTTGTTAAATCATTTGTTCTCTCGTTTCATATGATCCCCGGTCTGCAACAATCAAACCTTATGGGGAAGACATTTCGGTAGACCGTTCTAGCAAGTTCTAGAAAATTCTAGATAGATGTAAAATCCCGTGCTTAGCATATCGCTGTAAAGATTCTAAAGACTTTTATGCTGCACATTGCGAAAATTTAAATAAATGATTGATCATCCAACAATAAATACTTTCACATTATCGGACAATCAACGCATAAATAATTAGACTAATGAAGCAATAAATTAAACTTATTAATGAAAGATAAACAAAGTGTGTTGCTGTTGGTTGTTTAACTTTCCCTAAATGCTTTTAATTTTTCTCAGTCGTCTGCTTACTTACTTACGTCTGTCTGCTCGCTAAAACATCTTCTGTGCGCATTGTTGATTGTTGATTGTTAATCGCTGATTGTGAGTTAATTAATTAGAAAAGCGCTGCATGTGCATCGCTGGAGACAATATGCAAACAAAAAAAGGAGGAGACACATTTACATTTTCAAACCGAACAACTAGCAGCGATTAAACTGGAGCGAAATCAATGAAGTTTCTATGCAACGAGGCCACAAACGAAACGTGCTGGGACGAGAACAACGAATTCATTCTTAAAAGAGAAAACTGAAACACGTACATACACAAAAAAGTAAGTGAATAGATTATGAATTTTTCTTTGGCATTTGTAGCGCGCATGATGAGGATGTTGTCCTTTGTGTGTCCTTGAAGGAAAGAAAATCAATTGTGGCCGAGAGCATAAATAATACTCTGACGGTGTGGTGTACGCGCCGTAATCTGGCTTCAATTCAAAGCCTCATTTCCTTATTTATCCACCACTTGCCATCGCTAATTACAAACTTTAATAATGTCAACAGAACGTTCAAGTTTGCATACGCGTCTTCCGCTTGGACGCGCGCGCCCTTCTTGGCGAAAATGCCGCACGCTTCCGATGAAACCGCGATTCGAGCTTAATGAGAATCGCGCAAACTTTTCAGCCGCATTCGAAATAAGTACGAGGATTTCTTCGTTTTGATTAACGTAAAAAGTATAAAGCAAACTCATTAAGAAACTACATATTTTCTTCTCAGCGTAAAGGATTTTTAGCATTTATTTAAAAGGCAAGGATGAGTTACAGGATAATAAAATTCACAAGTATTGTGACGGATGTATTTAGCTATCAAATGTAATTGCCAGTATCGTAGATTTCTAACATTTTAGTAGCATGATTTTCATAATCTATTTAAGAAGCAAGTACAAGTTATAGGATAATGAAATTCACAGGAATTACTAAGAATGCATTTGGCTATATGATTGTATTTTTCTGTTCAAAATCTTCCAAATTCTTCTACGCTAGCAGCATTTATTTACTAAACAAATGCTCTAGAACAGTTGTGAACAACTCAAGTTCAGATGCATGAGACATGTGGCCCGCGGGTCGTATGTTGTGCAGGCCCCCTCTGGAACAGTGCCCAATGCACAATTCTCTCAATTTTTTCTACCAATCGATAAAGAAAAAGTTGAATATCTCAAATTGGATGGATTTATTCCCATACATTAATTAGTTTAGCCGTAATTTAGCCTCAAAATCAAAAAATATTTTGGACGAAACTTGGTGCCAAAACATGGTCAACTTTATTGATTAATTACATACACTTACAATAACATTTAAATAAATATGTCTGATAACCAACATCTTAATAAAATCAAATATATTCGCGGAAAGAACAACTCATGCAGGGGACAACGATATCAAAATAGTATGAAATTAATAAAAATTAATGTTTTCTATGCATTTAAAGATTTTCTCTTTCTTCCGTACCTTTAACATTCAACAGATAAAAGAGTGTGCATCTAACCTATATAATTCGATCGACGACTACGGACGAGGTTACAGGTAAATTTTGATTTAGAGTTGAAATTTTGTTCATTTTTCACTAATTTTAGTGGGCTAGTTTTGTCTGTTCCAAGGTAGACACGACAATGCATTGACGCAACAGGCATGCTGATTACTACATGTACGTGTCTCATTGTGTCAACCTCTCAGCTAACTGCTAGTTGAAGCTTTTCTGCAAATGGTCCACACTAAAATACAATAGTTCTATTGTATGATTTTTGTAGATACACTACATTTTAGATTAAAAATTGAACAATTTATAAAATTACAGAAACTATTAAATTTTATTAGAAACATTATAGAAAAACTCTAGAAAAAAGACCTGTTCTGAAAAATTGAATAAGACATTGAATTGCTAGAATTTTCGATGGTTTCACTCCTGAAAAAGACGATTCATTACACAGCCGTTATCATTGGTCAATTCTAACTGCAATGAGATATTTATATTTTAGTGTACATCTTATTCAAATCTCTGGTAAAACATCCAATCATATTTTAATATATTTACATCATTCTTCCTGGCAATAAGCACCAATTCCAAAAGCTGTTGTTATCACGTGCCAAAGCCTAACAAATTAAGTCCATTGTAAGAGTAAAACGGTGTGAAATAAACAGAGATAACAACTCAATGTCTGATAACCAAAATCAAGTGTGCTTTGATCTCACATCGTGTGCAACAGTTTAAACGAAAATAACTCGCGTAAATAAACAATTAAATGTGATAAATGAATGAAGAGTTATAATTAATATTAATATCACGCTTTCATTTTCATTGGTCCTCTGATTCGTTTTGCGTTTTGCATGCGTTTTGCGGCCAACATCGCAGCGCGTAATTATCCTGTAATTTCTTCGGCAGCACGTGCCATTGAAACGCATTCATCTTCTATTTCCATTCCGCGCAGCGCCAAGAGGCGCGGATCTTGTTGCTCAACGGTGAGTAATAATAATCATCATCAACTTCTTCATTCCGCTCATTCGCTTTCAATGCGCTTTAATGTTATTGCTGCCGCCGCTGCCGGTGCTGCTGCATCGCTTTCACTAAAACGGACAAAAAAGATTCACGCAGAGATTTCAACTATCTAATCGTCTATTTTACCAAACAAAAAAATTGATCAATTGTAAGAATACAGTCGACACTCATTTTGTAGTGAATTCAATGTATCATTGACATAAATTTTTAATGTACTTATTATCTGACTTAAAATAAGTCACTTTGTTGCGGTTTTTATTAGTCATTGTTCTGATGTTGAACGCTTAAGTACTTTGTATTCTTGTTCTTGATTTGATTACCATGCATAAATTGATTAACGACTTGGTTAAGTCGGTGAAATTATGTCAAAGCAACAAATGAAATTCACTTCCTGATCACCTTCACCATCAACTCGTATGCGCTTAAATTGCATTTATGTACAGTTAGCGCCATTAAAATTAAAATTAAAATCCATATTGGGTATTTACCCTTGTAATTTTTTGATTGGAGAGATATTTTAACAGGTTGATTGCCAACCTGTTCTGTAACAAAGAGATGAAAGTTGATGGTCATCGCGGATAAATTTAGAACGCATATTTTTGAAAAAGTTTTTACTGATTAATTAATTATTAGTTGTAGTAAATTAAACAAGAAGAAAACAATTGATAGTTTAATTAACATAGAATATGATGCTATTTTAAATCTTGAAAACTTATTAATATTTCGTTAAGATATTTGCGGTACAAAATATTTGTCTTTTCTCCAGGAAATTATTTTAAAAAGTTAATATTTTCATTATGTTTACGGTGTTGTGCCAAAATAAAACTTATATTATGAAAAAGATGAATTAATTACGCTCCAAATCATATTAGACCGATTAATCGGAAATGATCGGGTGGTAGTGAAATTTAAGTTTGAAGATGAAACACCAAACATTTTTCAATGATTCTCGAATGAACTGCATGTAATTTTGTGGAGAGTAAGCATGAATTCAAATTTTTGCCACATCATCGTATTCTAGATGAACTGCCTTTTGTCCTAGAATATTATTCCCAACAAGTCTATGTAATCATCCAATAAAAATGACAAATTTTTGAGTCGAGCTTTCGTCAAAAATAGTTTTTGACTTTGTCACTTAATTCCAGCGAACTAAATATTCCTTTATCCATTTTTCTACCAATTGATAAAAGAAAATTTCAAAAAATAAGTCCAAAATGTAGGTCCTCAATATGTGTTTAATATCCTTCTCCTTATCGCTAAATCAATCTATCAATACACTATACTAGTGATACACAACACAGGTTCTTGGGCCAAAATATATGGCCTGTATTTGAATTTGATTACAACCATATAGCCAAATGCACGCTTAATAATTCCTGTGAACTTCATTATTCTGTAACTTATTCTTACATCTTAAAAAATTATCTAAAAGATACTACTAAAATGCTAGAAATCTGGGAGTCTAAGACATTATTTGTCCACGAAAAATTCCTTCCAGTATGCAGGCCAAAAAGTACACCTATCCGCCAAAATACATGGCTCCCAAAAAGTCACAGACCATGAATATATAATTTAATAAGAAAAACGACTTTACCTAAGAATAAAAATATGTAATTTTTGTTGCCATTAAAGGGCTGCCGGAATATGTAATATTATTATTTTACATATTCGTTTTTAGCAAACACCTCAGTAAATTATTACTTTATTTATCAAATACATAATGCCTTCGCTGCATTAAACCTTGCAATCTGTGCACCGCAAGGTAGTGAACTTGACAATAATACAGTAATTAAACAACCGCAATAAATTTCCTGCTAATTACATCGATAACGTACATATTTATCTTGTCAACTCTGTTTACCTTTACCAACTCATTCACTACAGCCTTGAATACCTTCTACTCCTAACCTTGCACTATCCTGACGTCGTATGCATAAATAATTCAAAAAGAAATTTTTAACATTTTTACTTGTATTACATTTTGAATCTTAATTTCAACACTATTATTGTCGAAAATAGCGATAACCTAAAGTAAATATTATCAATAACAAACAAATTTAACACGCATTAAACGACGTCATTACATTTCTTAATCGCACACAATTTACATACCAATTGTATCAAAGTAATCAATTTTTTTCCTTCGACACAATACGAAATTCTTTTGCGTGATAGACAAAGCATTTAAAGTACTTACTCGATCTCATCTTTATCGCAATTGCTCGTTTGACTGTATAGCATATCATAAAATACATTATGACATTTCGAATTGCCGCGAGTGCTTAGTTTCAATTACGTACGAAATGAAGTCAGAAATTGAAAGTAATTTCACAATGCATGCGTTTTTACGTTCACCCAATTATTCCCAATTTCGCGCGAGCGCGTAAATGCAAATCGCGTCGGCTTCTTTACCATTTTTTGCCTCGTCCTTTGCGTCCGCATAACATTTAGAAATCTACAACGGGACGATGAGTAATAAATTGATCCCGAACTTAGTCGCGCGGAAAACGAAATGATCGAGTGCCGGCTGGATTAATAAAAAGACGGAAACTTTTTCCAATTCTACGCGCTCAAGCGTTACTTTATTTGCGGTCATTTGGAGGTTTGTAATTGATGTTTTCATTTTAAACTCAATTCGTGACTCTCAAATTTTATTTATTTAACGTATTTACTCATAAAAATTTCTCTTAAAAAAATTCTCAAAGGATTATTAATTAATTTCCTACTCTAATGGAACAATAACAAAGTCTTTTTACGCACCTAAATAATTCTAAAGCAGGCCTACACAACGGCCAGCGAGCCATTTGTAGCCCGTTAAACCTTTTATAGCGGCCCGGAAAACTAAACAGGAAGAAAAGTTGCAAAAATTTTGTTCTTTCGTAAAATTGTTTTTCTCATTAAATTATATTTTCCATGTATTTTGGTCGGTGACAATTTGAATTGTCCACCACTATTCTAGAGCAGGCCTGCACAACACACCGGCGCACAGTGGTCTATTTTCTACCTGTCTCCACCATCCGACCTTTTTCAAAATTTTGGATTTTCAAAATGTTTTTTAACAATCTATTCTCAATTAGTTGCCACGTATTACTGTGAAAACGAAATTCCATTATCTTCTTTAGTTTAGGGGTAATTCAACTTTAATGTTGAATTACCCCTAAACTAAAGAAGATAATGGAATTTCGTTTTCACAGCAATACGTAGCAAGTAATTGAGAATAGAGGGGTAAAATTTGTTTTTGAAAATTCAAAATTTTGAAAAAAATC